>PVIC010013460.1:0-38401 GCA_004025085.1 Thryonomys swinderianus
CCTGGGGCTGTTCCACCACCATTCTTTCCCATAGTTCATGGCATGTCCCATAGTTGATGCTGTGAAATACAAGAGGAAACCCCTGGACTTTACTTCCACTCTAGAAACGTTTTCTAAGAAGGACAGAAGGACATTTTGCAATGGCAGCTAGAAAATCCCAGACATTCAAAGGCACTTAGCTTGCTCAGATTTAATGCACAGGGAAGAGTGTCACGGCTCCCAGAATTCCTTCAGATATGTGGCCACATCCTTTTTCCCCACAAGCTTCTTACAGTGTTCTGACATCATAAACTCAAGCAGTCACATCGAGTAGCTCAACACGGATAAAGTACAATTTTTACTTCCTGTGTAATTAATGTTTGCCTTTATAAATCTATCACATCAGACACAGAACTTTTACATTTTCCTTGAAGCTAAACAGTGCATACTCCAAGTGCATGTCACACTACCTGATATCTAATAACCACTCATGTGTTCCTGCAGGAGTTAATTTCTATTATTTATTTGTTTTCTCACTCTGGTCTTAGTCACAAGTTGCTAGAGTTCCAGGCAGAAAAGCACAATACTCTTGAGCAGAAAATACTCTCCCTCCCAAATGGGGAGTGTGATGATCTACTAAAGAGCAATATGTACAATAACAAATTGAGGAGGGTATTGTCTCAGAACCACAGTGATGGGATTCAAAACAGGACTTAAAAGAAAGGGGTAAGAGACATACAGAAATAGTTACCTCACAAGTATCATTCATTTGAAATTGTGTTGAATTTTACTTTTAACTGACCCAGAATTAAACCAATTCATCGGTAGCATGAATCGAGGTGGAGAGCCATGTAATACATTATGCAGTGATCAAATCAGGATACGCATCAGCCCAGCTCTTCCTCATTTCTTCGAGCTGCATCAAAACACCCTCTCCTACTTTTTTTAAAAATCATTTGTTCATAAAACGCTAATCATACAACTATGTAGAAAGCAGACATTAAAATCTCAAAAGAATAATAAAATAAATACATAACATATTCCATCAAACCAATGACAATTTGGGACACTTAGCACACAGAGTGGATATTTGCCAAAAGTTAAAAGTACACTTACAACGTTAGAGACATACACTGAGAATATTCATTTACTGGTGTGTGGTAAAATATTTCTTATATTGAATTTTAAAATGAGACACATTTATATTACAATATATAATTAGAAGGCAGCAAGACCATAGATTTGTATGAATTAGGACACATCTATTAGTATGTAAATTCTTCTTACTTAAGAAAAACTTTATTTCTCAATCTTTGTAGCGCCTCCTTCACGTCCTTGTTCCGAAGGCTGTAAATGAGCGGGTTCAGCGCGGGGATCACCAGGGTGTAGAACAGCGAGGTCCTTTTGTCCTGATCCAGGGAGTAGGAGGAGCTGGGCCGGAAGTAGGTGAAGAGCAGAGTTCCCTGGAAGATGGCGACGGCGGTGAGGTGGGAGGCGCAGGTGGAGAAAGCCTTGAACCTGCCCTGGGCAGAGCGGATCTTCAGGACTGATGAGACGATATAGCAATAGGAGACCAGAACCCCTGAGATGGTGCTCAGTTCTATAAAACCAAACACGGTGAACATCACTAATTCATTGACCTGTGTATCCGAGCAGGACAGCACCAGGATAGGAGGGATGTCACAGAAGAAGTGATTGATTCTGTTAGAGCCACAGAAACATAAGCTGAAAGTCATTATAGTGTGGAGCAGAGCGTCTGCGGTTCCCACCAGGTAGACTCCAAGCAGGAGCCGGTGGCACAGCCGGCCGGACATGTCCACCGCGTAGAGCAGGGGGCTGCTGATGGCCTTGTACCGATCCAAGGCCATCACCGCCAGCAGCAGGCACTCCGCATCTATAAAGATACAGGTGAAGAAGAACTGCAGAGCGCAGCCAACGAAGGGAATGGGCGTGTTCTCGGCGAGAAGGTCCACCAGCATCTTGGGCCCCACCGCACTGGAGTAGCAGAGGTCGGAGAAGGACAGGTGGCTCAGGAAAAAGTACATCGGTGTCTGGAGCTGGGCATTCGCTCGGATTAAAATGATCATTCCAACATTCGTCAGGAGACTGACGAGGTAAATGCCTAGAAATAGGGTGAACAGGACCAGCTTCATCCCGGGTTCATCGGCAGCTCCCGAGAGGACGAATTCCCTGAGCACACTGCAGTTGCCGCCTCCATTCTTCTTCATCCTGGTTAGAAACCGTTTCAAAAATTATCAAGACAGTTCATTAGGGTTCAGTGTTTTCTACAAAGATTTTTTAAAAGTCCATACACTGCAACATAACTTCATTGCACAAATAATTTTACGTCCACTCAGAAAATGGTCTGGAAAATGTCACTTTTTTTTTGCTTTTGAGACAGGGTCTCGCTTTGTAGTTCAGACTTGCCCTGAGCTCACTGTGGAGCCCAGGCAAGCCTCGAACTCAGCAATCCTCCTGCCTCTGCTTTCCGAGTGCTGGGATGACAGGTATGAGTCACCATGCCTGGCATGGTGGTGAGCAGTACTGGCTCTGGGATTACAAACCTGAGCCACCATGCCTGGGAAAATGCCACTTTTAAAGAGAAATTATCATAATTTAAAAAAACTAAATGTTTCTAATGTAGAAATTTTATTAACTTTGGATATAAACTTATATATAATACCTGATATATGTACATTATTATTTGACTTCAATCACCAATTCATAAGAAGTAGATTTAAGTAACCTAGAATATACTTTCAGATCCAAAATGATATGAATGAAAAGAGCACAATTAAAGATGTGGGACCACTGACCTCATAATTTTCAGAAAAGGATCACATGAGCTACATTATTCAAGAAGTATGACCGACTTTACCATTCACAATGATACAGTATAGAGCAAAAGTTTTAAAAGGAAAACTATTGCACTTTTTCTGCCTTTAACATTTATTGAAAAATGACACACGTAATCAATGAACTATTTTGTCATTTGTTATCACTGGCTTGTGAATGTTCATGGCTCCTTTGCACAACCCACTAGATACCAAGGTACAAATCTTTTGACTTGAAAAGTGACTTGAAAGAGAAAAAAGAGCAGACCACACACACACAAACACACACACATACCACACACATGTATGAAAGTGAAACATATGTGGTCATCTTTCATTATTTCTAGTACTAAACGGAACGGGGTTAGTTTCACAGGTATTTGAATTTACATGTATTGCTAACTGATAAATAGTATCATTCAGATAAAACTAGAATAAATCTTAAATTTACATGGACCACCCTATTTGCACAATGATTTCAAAAAGGAATGGCTAACTTACTCCCTCAATTAAATATGAATGAGTTAATCCTTTATAATCTCATATATATATATATATATATATATATATATAAATTTAGTAAAAATGACAGCACAGATCTAACAATAAAACATCATAGGTCATTAGATGATGAGATATATTTAACTGAGTAAGAAGATAGAAAATCATTTACTAATACCTTTCGGTCTCTGAATTCCACATTTTCATCACAGAAAGTAGTGTTTTATTTGTCCTCTAGTTGTTAAATATACGCACAGAGGAAACTTGCCTGAGGTTACAAAGATTTCCTAGCCCTATTGTTGGCCCTGAACAATCCATAGGTCCCATTTATTTCTGCCTGGAGACTGGATGTGCAGTCTCCTAAGAGTCTGCCTTGCGTCCCTTGCATTGTTTGAACATAATTAATTAGAGTCCCGGGTTCCTCTTCCCCAAGGAGCGCTGACTCCTCAGGAAAGGCTGAGCTTCTGTGGCTTGCTTTGGCAACAAACTGACCTATTCTAAAACTGAGGAAAATGTAACACGATATTTCTTGGCTATCATAAAACACCCAGCCTTCTCATGAAACTAGACATCGAATAAAACTTAAAGAGTCTCGTTTCTAATTTTTACTTTTAAAAATATTTTAGGATGTATTTGCAGTCTCCAATGACTGAATAATAATATTCTCAACATGCAAAATATATATTTTATGTAACATATGTTAGTATTTTATAGATAGATCGATAGATGATAGACAGATGATGATGATGATAGATAGATAGATAGATAGATAGATAGATAGATAGATAGATAGATAGATAGACAGATTGACAGACAGAAAGACAGACAGTTTTCTGGTTTACAGACATCCAAATACTCGGATTTAACATGGCAGAAGCGGCCAGCGAAGTAGGAAGCCCTGTCTCCCAAAGGCCATCTTGCAGTTTCTGACAGCTCTTCCCACAGAAATTCCACCCTTTCCAAGAGCCTCACGTGCGAATGCCAGGATTTAGAGGCTAGGATCTCGACATGTGCAAGGACAACCACAGTGGAGAAGAAAGCACTGCTTACAAGGTGAAGACGGGGGATCAGGCCGATCTTTAACATTCCAAATGTCCCCAGACTGGGCCCTGTGGCCTGGGCGACCCCTGCTGGAGAAGCCCAGCGAGCCGGAAGTCGTGCATTTATGACGTCATTTCCTGGGAGAAGCAGCCGCGGTCCCTGCGGACGCCCCCTCTGCGCACGCTCTCTGAAGGGCCGTGGCCCACACCGTCCTCGCACGGCTGCTGCCCGCCAGGACCGCGGGTACCACAGAAGGCTCGAGTCTGAGCCCCACAGCCCAAGTCAGCCGGGACTATCTGTAAGCCTGAATACCAAGCCTGAATCTGAAACCAGCGTCGTCAACGTGCTTGACCTCAGAGCAACAAAGACAGAGTGTGAAACGCGGCCGGGCCACTGCTGCTGTACACGAGGGGTGACCCCAAGGCGGGTAGTGTTGAACTTAAAAAAAAAAAGAACTTATTACAGTAAAAAACATTTTACTGTGAATCCCCTCAGTACATTCCTCCTTTCTGCAAGTACACTTGTGACCATCTTTCTTGTGACTTTCTGAAGAAGTTCCAGAAGTTGTTTTTCTTCCTATTTTTAGTCCTAGGTTTTCAGTGTCTTTAGCTTATACAGTTTAGATGATTAACATTCCCATAGAATGCTGTATAATGCTTAAAATACATGGTGGTATCTACTTGTTCTAGGAATTTTTCCACTGCAAATTCCAGTGTACCGCATGGATAAACTACAGATTGATTAGGTGCTTAGGTAGATATTCTTTATTTAATCTGTACATCTTTTCAGATTGACTACCTTAGATTCCAGAATTACATTCAAAATGCATTCATACACTGAGTTAATTATTACTAGAATTCAATAAGCCCTAAAAATATTTCCACAAGAGTTGATTTCAATTTCTTGTTCCACTCCTGTTTCAATTTATACCTCAGCCATGGTTCAGGTGCTGCAGTGAAACTAAGTAAACTTTATGTCCATCCAAGAGTGTCCGTAGTGCTTTATTAGAGGTGTTGGATTAACAGAGTAAGAGGTAGAATAATGCTTTCAGTGAAGTATGATTTATGAATCTCAAAGTTGAAAATTGAAGCAAGAAATAAGAACAATAAAAGAAAAAACCTGAGTGGAAATGACTCTCTTGGGTATTATAGAGTAGACTTTATTTCATTTTGAATAGCTACAAATTTCCTCAATTTTATGGATGAAATGAACTGTCATATGTACATTGTGTAATCATATAAGCAGAGTAATTGAGAAATCCATCCTCTCAAATATTTATCACATTTTTATCTGGTAAGAATGAAAATATTTCTTCTATTTATATAAAAATAAAAAGACAGTATGATTTGCTATACTCATTCCAACATGCATAGAAATAGTTCTTCCTAGAAAATGTGTGTCAATAATGAAAGAAAATTTTAAAATCCCCCAAACAAATTCTAATATGAATAAAATAGTCACCAAAACCTAAATAGATATTTCTCAAAAGAATACATTTAAATTGTGTAAAAGTATAGGAACAAATTTTTCCCTAATCCTTAGAGGAACCTACTCTCCTCTTTGCTTCTTACAACTTGAATTTCCTTTTTTCTGGCCATATCAAGGTTTCTCATACCCAAGTTGCATCTAAAGAAGCTTCTTCTCCCAGCACCCCTCTATTATATGTCTATCATTGGTTAGCTATGAAACTAAACATCTTCATTTAAATAATTTTTTTCCTATTGCCCACCAGATTTAGATCTTTTCCTTGTACACAAAGTGCCCTGCATTTACCTCATGCTAGTTTACACTTTATTACCTATCATTTGTACATTTAGCTACTGATGTTTCCAATTCCCAACACATTATGGGGCTCGATAGCACAACACTCATTTCACCATGAATGGAACAAACACACAAGAACAAATGGCCTTTATGAAACACTCAATAGATCTTAAAATAAAATCAGTGTCTACAATGCACATCAAATAATTATATTTCTACACATTAGCACAAAGACTGAAAATTTTTCTAAAAAATAATTCCACCTTGTCTTTGAAGTTACCTACTAAAGGATAAAATATTTAGGAAAGTATATATGTATATTAGAGATTATTAAAATATTATTAAGTTCAGTTAAAGTATTTGATAAAACTATTGGTTATAATGTGAAGAATCCAAGATATACATTGTGTATATAAAGCACACATTAATTGTCAGTGTATACTACTCAACCTAAGAAAATCTTTTATTCCTTAACCTTTTTGTGGCCTCTTTCACATCCTTGTTCCGTAGACTATACACCAGGGGGTTCAGCGTGGGGATCACAAGGCTATAGAACAGCGAGGTCGTTTTGTCCTGATCCAGGGAGTAGGAGGCACTGGGCCGGAAGTACATGAACAGCATGGTGCCCTGGAAGATGGCGACAGCGGTGAGGTGGGAGGCACAGGTGGAGAAAGCCTTGAACCTCCCCTCGGCAGAGCGGATCTTTAGGACTGATAAGATGATATAAAAATAAGAGACCAGAACGCCTGAGATGGTGCTCAGTTCTATAAAACCAAAGATGGTAAATATCAGTAACTCATTGACCTGGGTGTCAGAACAAGATATCACTAAGATAGGAAGAATATCACAGAAGAAATGATTGATCTCCTTGGAGCCACAGAAACACAAGCGGAAGGCCAGTGAGGTATGTATCAAAGAATCTGCTATACCCAGCAGGTAGACCCCAGCCATGAGCACGGAGCACAGCCTGCCAGACATGTCCACTGCGTACAGCAAGGGGCTGCTGATGGCCTTGTAGCGGTCGAAGGCCATCACCGCCAGCAGCAGACACTCAACATCAATAAACATATAGAAGAAGAAGAACTGCAGAGCGCAGCCAACGAAGGGAATCGACCTGTTCTTGGCGAGAAGGTCCACCAGCATCTTGGGCCCCACCGCACTGGAGTAGCAGAGGTCAGAGAAGGACAGGTGGGTGAGGAAGAAGTACATGGGTGTGTGCAGCCGGGAGTCCACTGTGATGAGAGTGATCAGACCAAGATTCGCCAACATGTTAATGAGATACACCGCTAAAAATGCAGCAAATAGGTACTGTTTCACTTCGGGGTTATTGGTTATTCCTAAGAGAAAGAATTCGTTGAGCGAGGAGCAGTTTCCTTCACCCATTCTTATTCTAAAGTATAAGAAAAATGAGAAAATATATCAGATTTTTCTTTTTCTATTTATCCAAGGTATTATATTTATGAAACAGAGTGTGAATTATATCTGTCAATTGTCTTCTTTATCCTGAACCAACAGCAAAGGCAAGTGGCAGTGTGAAGATACAGTATCATATGAAAAAGAAACTAAAAATATCTAGAAAAGGGGTTTGATAAAATTTTACTCTAAATATATGTTTAATTCTTAACCTCCTTTTCTGAATCATCCATTCTCAGAAACTAGAGTTGAAGATACTAAGAGCTAGCCCAGATCCAAAATCATAGGAAGCAAACACCAGACTTGGAATTACAGCCAGAACTTAGAGGACTGAAGGTCTATAATTGCCTGCATCACAGTAAGTGAGAAGCTTTACTCGGTGCTGTCACCAAGAATCATACTGAACTCGAGTGAACAAGTGGAGGCTGTTGTGATTCCACCCGGTGGCTTTAGTAAAATCTTTAATCAGACTCCTCCTCTCTTTATCATCGGTGTCTTTCCAGAACTCTCAGAACAGTTTCTTGTCGTTCAGCCGGTTCCCAAGGACGAATCCTTGGAATTTCCCAAAGGAAGAAATAAAGAGAAGTGAGGACAACAGACTGTACAACGTGGACCTGGGCTTATTGTCATTTTTAATCTGAAGTTTTCACATTAATTGTAACAAGAAGAGAAACAGTAAACCGAGATGCACACACTTTAGTTTTATGTTTATACGTGCTTCCTTGTGTGTATGTGGCATGGTGTCCATGGGTTTCTGTGTTCTCATACATGAACTAAGGGTGACCGTCTTTCTTCTAGATTAACAGTTATAGCATGAGGTCTGTATGGACTTAAAGTGATTCATGTGATATGTTACTTCTGTTATTTGTATTTCAATAAAGCAAAAACAAAGTTTACATTTAGAGGAAACATTACATGCAGAGAGATTTTGAAGAGGACTTGTTTACTTATAAATTGCAATTAAAATATAAATAAATAAAAAACTTCAGAATTATTATACAAATAAACGTCACATCAGTCTAACAACAACATTGGACATTAGAGTGTAGAATGCATTGAACTGAGTGGTGCAAGTTTAAAACCATTTACTAACACATTTCTTAGTTTTAATTCATTTTTTAAAAAAAACAGAAAAACTAATGTTCTACTTTTCTACTATTGCTTCAGTATAGTCACTTAGAAACATACCTGCAGTGACAAAGACATTCTGTACTGATGGATGTTATCCCAAACACACACGAATCATATTTATTTCCAGCCAGTTCCTTTGGGGAAATAAACCTCATTAAGTTCCCGCCTTCTGTGCCCTGTGATCCAGCCATGACTGTTTATGTTCCTGGCTCGGGGTCCCCCCGGGGATCCTGTAACAACTCCAGCCAGTGGTCAGGTCCTCATTCCTCCTGTGTGTCTCCAAACCAGTCATGGTCAGGAGCTTGGCCAGATCGTGAATCACACTTTCTTCCAGCGAGACTGGATGTCCAACTGAAATGCATCCTCTAGTTCATGACTTCTATGTCCCTGTCTTTTTTCAGCACATTTCTTCTATTGCTAAAAACTACTCTTTCCTGTCCCTTGAGGAACTGTGTTAATATAACATGTTGATTTTGTTTACCCCTTCTCTGATTCATCTCCTCCAACTCAATTCCAAACACATTAATCTCAATTATTTTACACTGTACGTTCTTCATGACACCTACTGTGCTCCGTCTGATAAGTTTTTCTTAAATTAGCATCTCTGGGTATCTCTCCATTCGCACAACCCCTACAACACAGATGAGTAACAGCAATGCTACACTAAATATGTATTGTTAAATATTTTCCAGCTATTAGCTTGGAGGATAGTAAAAAGCAGAAAGTAAAACTGAAATAGGAAGTCCAGTCTAATTAAAATAGGTATTCTAAAACTGCAATAAGATCAAGGAGATGAACAATTACAAATGTGTTAAGTTGGGTCAAATTGATTCCAGAATTATTGGGAACTCACAAGAGAAGAAACTTATTCAAGAAAACGTGACATTTTTCTCATCTGTTCTTCTGAGATGCCACAGAAATGTCTCATGGTAGGCAGAAACTTTCCACTCCCTTTGTCAGTGACGAAGAAGGCCAGCTGCCGAGAGGGCGCCCGCGGCGAGCACTGCTGTGCAGAGGAGGAGGCCTCTGGGGGGACAGTCTTGAAGGTCCGGGCAGCTGGACGCCGCCCTGCTGGAAGGTCTGTGGCCAGAGGCCGTGTGGCGGGAGCTGCGCCTGCAGAGGAACCTGCTCACCGCATAGCAGTCAAGCAGCACAAGGGAGGGCGTGGGAAAGGCGGGGTCCCGGGGCCCCAGTCCCCTTCAGGGCCCCCACTCATGCAGACGGGGACTCCAGCCAGCCAGTCCCTCAGGCCAAAGGCTCTGTCCCCCCAGTCACACCACAACCAGGTAACTAGACTGTCCCGCGCGAGCTGTGAGGGAAGTTACCGAACCGGAGCAGATAAACGCTCCTGAAGCTGGAGACCCTGCTCCCTGCGGGCATGAAATTAGAATGAAAAGGAGCCCGTGTGAAGTGACTTGAGCTGAGCCGCCCCCTGTGTACACGGCGGCTCTCATTTCAGAGCCGTGACCTGATGGACACACAAGCGTAAAGTGTCCGCTCGGTTCAAACTCATCCAGCAACAGCTGCGTCTACCTGGCGGCAGGATTATAACTCCAGGGACAGCGACCGGGGAGGACGCTGAACGTTACCCAAATTAAGGGCCCTTTTAGCGGAAAAGGAGGTTGAAGGACACTGTGTCATTCATATCACAAAATACGTTATTTCTTGGTCGTGCTAATATTTTGGGTGAGGACTTGGGTCTTCATGGAGGACAGTCAAGATGGAGAACATGATTCGGGAGGCAGAGGCAGGAGGATTGCTGAGTTCAAGGCTTGCCTGGGCTACATAGTGAGCTCAGGGCCAGCCTGAACTACAAAGCAAGACCGACTCAAAAAAAACAAAAACAAAAAAAAGATGGAGAACATGACTATGCCCGTGAGCCGCTCCACACAGACACCAGTTTATCAGAGTTAGAAACTATTTGCCGCAGATCACACTTGGAGCAAAAACAGAACATCATGACTTAGAGTGACCATCAGGGGACGAAAACTTACCGTGAGGCGCTGGCCAGCACCCTAAGGTGGACCAGAGACTTTCGTACCATCCTTCATGGTCCCTGACAAATCCCAGAGGAGACGTCTCTCTCTATCTCTCTCTCTCTCTCTAACCTTCCTATATGGTCTGTCCCTGAATTTACCAGTGTAACCCAGCTATTTTTAATGGTTGTATTTTTTTAACCATGTGTTACAGACTCTCAGTGGACACGTCGATACATGATAACATTAAATAATGCACTGAGGTGAGTGTGAACCACAAAGGAATATTTACCAGGGCTGAGAATGAGGAGCAGGAGGGCCGGAGATTTAGCTCAGTGGTCCCGGCGCCTGCCTCGCTAGCGCAAGGTCCTGAGTTTGATCCCTGGTAACCACATACAATGCTGGGCGTGGAGACTCACACCCACCAGCAATCAACACCACATACTACAATGCCGGACATGGTGGCTCACGCTTGTCATCCCAGCACTCGGGAGGCAGAGACAGGCAGATTGTTGAGTTCAAGGCTTGCCTGGGCTACATAGTGAGCTCAGGGCCAGCCTGAACTACAAAGCGAGACCCTGTCTCAAAAAACAAACAAACAAACAAACAAAAAGAATGAGGAGCAGGAGAAGTGAAGTTTCCAAGGGGAAGGAGTCAAAGAGCTGATATTTGAAAATTCTAATCAGATAAATACAGATATAAACTACTAGGGAATTTTAAATTATTCTAACCTGGTCACACTTTGATTCCCCGACGTAACAGGCCTAATTCCCACACCTCAAATTGCCCTAAATCTCGAACCTCTGGCTTAGGCCCCCTCTGCCCCGCCAAGAAGCGCTGTTTCTGTCTGACACTTAATATTCCACGCAGGGGAGCGTTGGCTCTGCGCTGTGAATTTAGACACTTGCTGTAGAATTTAGTTGACAGTCTGTTCATCTCATGACTATCTTGCTATCATGTGAATCACGTGAGCTCTTCGCTAAAGTTTGCATTTCCACTTCAACATAGCATTTGCTGGTGGAGAAGCCAGATTTCCTGGAACTAAGAAGTACGTAAAGGCATAAAGGTGTTTCAAAAACTGTTAGTATTCTTTAATCTTACCATAATTGAAATGAAATAAAGAAATGGACAAATACAATGATGGCACAATCAAAAAAAAGGTAGCAACATTTCTATGCTAAAGGAATATCACATAATAATTTAACACAAATAAAGGCAAATGATTTGCATATCTGCAGAATTTTATTAATACATTTTAGTACACATACTTAGTTAAAATATGTGACACAACTTATTTCTTCTGTTAGGAAACAAACTTTTGTAGGATAAAGAACTGCCGTAATAAGTCATTATGTATGGACAAAACAAACATTTAAAACCAATATTTCCTTTTTACCTTTTCACTATCCTGGTACTTTAAGTTTTGCTGAAAAGAATGCTATTAGCCTGTATGGAACAGTCTGCTCTATTTCTTTTTCTAACAGTCCTCAGATTCTTCTCCATTTGAATATTCCCCACCGGCTACCAGATGGGTGGCTCCGGCTGGGGGCGCTATAGCTGCTCGATTTCGGGATCCCTGCACGGTCTCTGGTGGTTACTACCCTACCTGCTGCTTCTCAGAGGCCACGAATGAGCAGTTTTATTGCCCATGACCTTGTAGAGCCAGTAAATTATAAAAGGAAACATTAGAAATGCTGAGCCAAATAATCACTTCCTTCTTTAAAATGTGTGTGTCAGGACCAGAGGGTTAGCTCAGTGGTTCTGGCGCCTGCCTCGCAAGCGCAAGGTCCTGAGTTCGATCCCCGGTAACCACATATAATGCTGGGTGTGGAGACTCATGCCCACCAGCCATCAATACCACATACCACAGTGCCGGGCGTGGTGGCTCACGCCTGTCATCCCAGCACTCGGGAGGCAGAGGCAGGAGGATTGCTGAGTTCCAGGCTTGCCTGGGCTACATAGTGAGCTCAGGGCCAGCCTGAACTACAAAGCGAGACCCTGTCTCAAAAAAAAAAAAAAAAAAAGTGTGTGTCAGGCATTTTGGATCAGCAAAAAAAGAATAACCAACAAACGCGTGCCGGCAGCATCAGGGGTGACAGATTCGAACAGGAACCCGGGGACGGTTTGTCCATGCGATTCTGCCCTGAACTGCGCGGAATCTCACGGTTTCTCGGTCAGGTTACCGTGGAAGAGACATCGGATGCTGACGACACATGTCCAGCGGTGCCTTAGAGGATAACTCAGTGCGCTTCGGGGCCGCACAGCCGAGCGAGGCCTCCGGGAGGGGACGGACTCGGGAGGGCGGGAGCGCCAGGCCTGGGGCCCCTGACACAGCAAGGCTGCTCCTCGTCCTGCCCTCTGCCGAGGCCTGGCTCGCTAAGGCCGTGGGCTGGGTTGTTAATGTTTCCACACTCAGCTGCCCAAACGAAACAGAGCTGCCCTCCGACGTCAGCACTTCAAAAGGAAAGGTGCTAGTTGAAAACCGGCGGTACAGATGTAAACGCACAAGCAGTTTGTGTAACAGGAGACTTCTTGGCAAGTTTCCTTTTCCTCTCTCGGGCAGGGGTGGCTTCAGCCGGAGGGTCCTCAGCCGGGACTGGGATGGATCATCGGGAGTGTCGCCGGGCCCGAGGTGGGCTTAACCAGAGCCGCATCTGTATCTTCCCGAGCAGCACATTCAGTTCTGCAGCTATCAAAAAATTAGGGCAAATAAATGAAAACAGAGCAATCAAGGCTGTGCATCTCCAGGCCCCTTCTCAGGAACTTATTTCTCATTTCTTCACATACTAATTTCATCCCCGTGCTTGAGTTTATACAGTTTCTTAAAGACTAACTGCTGGGTGCGGCTGTGTGTTCATGTCAGGCGCTACACTGTGATTTAATTTTTTTTTTCTTCACACATCTAGTTAAAAGCTCAAATCTGAATACTATGGGTTTTTATATGTTAGCATTTTTGTTCGTTCGCTTCGCAGACGCAGTCAGGTGGGCTGGGTCGCTGGGATGGAGGGCTCGGGCTCTGAGAATCCCCCTGGGGGTGCGGGCTCGAGACACGAGGTTATTTTGTTGTCCCCAGAAAGCGCTCTTAGCGCCGAGGACCATTCCTCCAGGGCCGAGAAGGGGCAGGACGGTGCGGAGGCTTCTGGGAGAAAGGGGCGGGGCGCTGCCGGGGCGGAGTCAACAGACATGCAGTTTCTACCTCCTTATTTGGTTGGGTTTCTAATGCTTTCCAATGGCATGGACATATACACCCCAAGAATCCTCTAAATGTCAAGCATATTCTTCATACCTCTGTGCCAGTAAGACTTTGTTCTGCTTGTAAAATTTAACAATTTTGCTTGGAATTAGTCAATAACCTATTTATGAGCGTTTTGAGGTAATGTGAGTTAATTCACCATTTATTTTTGTATCTATAGAACACAAGATCCACGCATGAATAAACTAGTAGATTTGCCAAGGGGGGAAAAAACATAACTATAATGTAAACTTCAGTTATTTATAACTAAATGGATGCACCTTGATGCCATAAATAGGAAATAAATAAGACACAAGTGCATAAATACCGAATTGTTTCTCTGGTGTGAGAAGCTGAAAGTGGAAATGAAGACCAAAATATATAGTAGATATTGTGAAATAGGAAGGAAATGTTCAGAGAGAAAAGGGAATAGGGAGGGGGCAGAGGAAAGGAAAGAAATGAAAGAAAAAGTTGAAGGTAAAAAGGAAAAATAGAAACAAAGCTAGCACATGTAAGGGGATATATCACGTGCAGGTGCAAATTCTCAGTGGTGAACAGGATTGTAAGTTTTACCTAACATGTCCCAATAAACTGGAAAAAATGACAGTTAATAAACCCTCACTTAACATTTCTATGATTGAAACTGAATAGAGGAAAAAGCAAAATTTTGGCACATTTAACAATGCTAACAACACTTAGCAATTTTGCTACATAAAGACGAGTGCATACTTATTCAAGACAAGGTCGAGTGACACGAAATAACCACTGTACCTGTGCATGTGTAGAAGCATCGCTCAAAGACACCTTTTCCTTCTCAGTTGGCCCAGAGCCTCCTTCACGTCCTTGTTCCGAAGGCTGTAAATGAGCGGGTTCAGCGCGGGGATCACCAGGGTGTAGAACAGCGAGGTCCTTTTGTCCTGATCCAGGGAGTAGGAGGCGCTGGGCCGGAAGTACATGAAGAGCATGGTGCCCTGGAAGATGGCGACGGCGGTGAGGTGGGAGGCGCAGGTGGAGAAAGCCTTGAACCTGCCCTGGGCAGAGCGGATCTTCAGGACTGATGAGACGATATAGCAATAGGAGACCAGAACCCCTGAGATGGTGCTCAGTTCTATAAAGCCAAAAACAGTGAATATCACTAACTCATTGGCCTGCGTGTCTGAGCAGGACAGGAGTAGACCTGGGGGGATGTCGCAGAAGAAGTGGTTGATCTCGTTAGACCCGCAGAAACACAGGCGGAAGGCCAGAGTTGTATGTATCAAAGCATCTGCAGTTGCTACCAGGTAAACCCCGGCCACGAGCAGGGCGCACAGCCGGCCGGACACGTGCGCCGTGTACAGCAGGGGGCGCTGATGGCCTGGGAGCGGTCGAAGGCCATGACCGCCAGCAGCAGACACTCGGCGTCTGCAAAGACACAGGCCACAAAGAACTGCAGAGCGAGCCAGCAAGAGGAACCGGCTTCCTCCCAGTAAGAGTCCACCAGCACCTTGGGGCCGACTGCGGCGGCGCAGCAGAGGTCGGAGAAGGCCAGGCTGCTGAGGGGGAAGGACGGGCGTGTGGAGCCGGGGTCCGCTCTGATCAGTGCGATCATTCCGAGGTTCGCCAGGAAGTTAAACGAGGAGAAACACGACGAACAGCGTCACCTTGATGTCAGCGTTTTCGGTGAGTCCCAGGAAAATGAATTCTGTCAAAGAGGAGCAATTTCCTCTGTCCATTCTTATGTTTTTTGCTTTAACCTAGAAGAAATGTAAGAGAGACGCATGTTTAATTTGTCTGCACTTCTACAAATTACCTCCAAGATAAATCACTTTTGGCACCTACTATACGCTTTTTGAATCCTTTCACGTTTCTGTTTTTGCTTTGAATGTTTCCCCAGGGCTGCTTTCTTTGTCTAGAAAATGAGTTAAATTTTAATTCACTTGTTTTTTTCCTGGTCCATCTGGAAACGTCCCGTTTTGGAGGCGGATTTAAGCCAAAGGCGAGGACTTTGCAGTTCACCAGACGCTGTTTGCTGGGACCTGAGTCAGTGGGAAACGAGTGGTCTAAACTCGCGGGGATACTAAGGTGTTTCCTAGAGCAAAATAGGCCCATGTGAGAAACACGCACACCAGGTTAGAAGCAGGGGACTGTCCAGCCTAGGCAGGGACGCAGCACCCCAAGTTTGCCAGCCGCGGGGACTTGAGGGGATCCTTGGGGTGCGACGCTCCGCAGGCGATGATCTGGTTGTCTCTCGCGCCACCTAGTGGCTGCTCTGTAAGAGCGCTGCAGCCTCTGGCGAGCGTTCCGCGTCCCCTGCGATCCCGGAAAGACTGCACCCTTGAGACCAGTCTGCCTGGGGGGTTAGGCGCTTTTTCCTGACGACTGTCTGCAGCACACCCCGCGCGAGTCCCCATCCTTCGTGCCAAGCCCCCTCTTCCTTTCCACCTGACCTCTCAGGTCCTAGCAGTCCCTGCACTGTTAAGTGCATTCATTAAGTAGCTTGAGCTACGTGCTGCGTTTGCCCTTGAACTGTGTTCGGTTTCTCGTCCTGTTCTAAGCGTCTATGTTTTTGCCACTGTCCCGCTATAAATTATTATTATTATTATTGGGGATCGAACTGGGGACCTACCACGTGCAAGGCAGGCACGGGAACCACTGAGCTAAATTCTCAGCCCTAAAATTACTTTCTTAATGGTATTACTATATTTATTTTGTAATTTTATCTTCATGCTAACCATATGGTGGCACCTGTCTAAAATTCCAACTGCTCAGAAAGCTCAGGATAGAGGGAGATAGATTGATGGTGATGATGATAGATGAGACAGATGATAGATAAGACAGACAGGTATGATGATGATGATAGATAGATAGATAGATAGATAGATAGATAGATAGATAGATAGATAGATAGATAGATAGATGATAGATAAGACAGACAGATAAGATAGACAGCCTTTCTGTCGGGAAGTGTCTATTGGTCACACACTTCACCTAAGACTCCCTTGTCTCATTCCATGGTGCCAAAAAAAATTTTTATTAACTTACAATACTAATAATAAAGTGTAAAAGGCTCCATTTTATGTGGTTCATATTTATGTAGCAGAAAGTAGATTTTTTTAACATTCAAATTTAGATAAGTGCAATTTAAAATATATCTGTAACTGGGAGTGAATGTGCTTCAGGTTAATTCTGACAGTATTTCGGATGAATTCCCGGTGTGTTTTAGAAAAGCGTCACCATTCCCAGCCTGCCCTAGGCGTCGCTCGGGAAGAACGTGCCCGCCGCCTTTCGGTTGTGAGGTCCCCGGGCGCGAAGCAGCAGACAAGCCGCTGCGAGACGCGCAGCCAGAGCGCCAGCGAGGGCCCCGCTTCTGCCTTCCGAGCCGGCCCAGCCCGTCCTCGGGTTCCCCGGCGCCCCTCGAGGGCGGGCGGCCGGGCAGTGGCTGCCCCACCGTGGGCAGGGTCCTCACGGGTGGGGAGATCTCTGCGCCCCGGGGCGAGGTCGCCGTGAAGCGGGAGAGTAACTCACATTCAATTACCCAAAGTCGCGCGGCCCGAAACCGGGTCCCTACGAAGTCTAAGAGAGTGCCTCCCCCTCGCTGACCCTCTCCTTGTTTTGAAAGATGTCAGAATAAGACGCCCTGGTCTGGATGCATCACCCTGTTCCCCCCGAAGGAAAGCACGTTGGCCCCCGAGGAAGAGCTTCGCCTCTGACCGCCAGCCTCCTGCTCGCCCTGTGCCCACGGGGCGCAGGGCGATTTCAGCGAGGGACCCTCAGCACTGCGCCCGGCAGGTGTCTCCTCCAGGAAGGGGTGAGCCAGGAAGAGCTGCATTCCTTTCTAGCAACTGGCACAGCGTCACGCCGAGACTGTCTGTTGTCCGTGTTTGCTTCTTTGATATCTCTGCAAGTGCATTTTTTTCTAGGTGCAACGCGATTCCCTCGTCCTTCGAAATCAAGTTACCATCAGTCCGTCAAGGGCACTTCAAGTTCCGTTCCTGGCGATGTTCTGCGATCCCAGAAACTGACTGGTAAGTTTCTCAGACAAGAGCGTTTTGATGATACTACTGTAAAACAGACGAAAGCCAGTCCCGTCCGCTCGTGCATTTATTTCACTGCAGAGGATGCCGTGTAATTCAATTCCAAGTGACTTTCTGTCTGTCTGGTACCTAGTTTCCTCCTTCACCCAACTCATGTTGAATGAATATTTCCCAGACGCCAGTGGTAGAGCTAAGGGGACAAGTCGCCAGCGTGTCACCTTGGCTTGGTGCGTGGGCAGGATGTAAAGCACAAGCCACAACCCCTCCGTGGAAGGCATTTGCAGGCCTTATAGTTACTGGCGTTTCTTTTGTTTTGTAATATTGCTTTCTTTTTATATTTTAAAATTATGTACAATAATGTAACATACTCTTAAGTGTCTCCATCCACATATTAAGAGATACTTCAAACTAGTCTATATGATATATATTGGACAGAGAAGGCAAATTGTTCTAAAATTCTTGTGGAAAAAATATACTCTGTAAATGTGTGTGTGTGTGTGTGTGTGTGTGTGGGGGAGAGAGAGAGAGAGAGAGAGAGAGAGAGAGAGAGAGAGAGAGAGTGTTCTTTATATCATCATCTATTGGTTCTTTCTTTCATTGCTTACTTCACCCCTTCAGACAGTTGCTGTTTCATTTGTGGTGTCAAAATGAAGCCAGATCAGACACTGACCCCCACGCAGAGAATCGGGGACAGAAACAGCCACTGTTCAGACCATATCAGACACCTGTGAGAGTTTCTAAAATCTGATAGCTATTTTTTTTTTTTTTGGTGGTACTGGGGATGGAACTCAGGCCCTTGTGCGTTCAAGGTTGGCACGGTACCACTTGAGCTACATCCCAGCCCTTCATAGCTGTTAATTTTTGAAGAACTTCTCTTAAGATGACACGGGAATGCAGTTGGATGCGGTGCCTGTGTTTTTAATGAACTTTCACCAAACAAGAAACTGGCTCTGTATCTGGTCCTTTCTCTCTTCTCGCCCACATAGCGTGTTAGAAGTTCGGTCCTCTCTGCAGGATGTTTGATGGAGTTCGTACTCAGAGACGCCACGCTGGTCACCGAGCTCATCCTGCTGGGCCTCCCCGCGCGCCCTGCCCTGCCGGCCATGCTGCTCCTCCTGCTCCTCGTGCTCTGTGCTGCGATTCTGGCGGGGAACGTCGGGCTGATGCTTTTGATCAGGGCCGACCCACAGCTCCAGACCCCCGCGTACTTTCTCCTCAGGAACCTGTCCTTCGTAGACCGCTCTACGCCTCCGTCATTGTCCCCAAAGTGCTGGTCAGTTTCTGGTCAGAGAACAAGTCCATCTCCTCCTACGGCTGCGCCCTGCAGCTCTACTTCTTCTGCGCCTTGGCGGACGCTGAGTCCTTCACCCTGGCCGCCATGGCTTAGACCGCTGCGTGGCCGTCTGTAACCCCCTGCTGTACACAGTCATCATGTCCCGGCGTGTCTGTGTGCGGCTGATTGTTTTCTCATACATCGGAGGCAACATGAGTTCCCTGGTGCGCACATCCTTTGCTTTTATTCTGAAATACTGCGACAAAAATGTTATCAACCACTTTTTCTGTGACCTCCCTCCCCTGCTCCAGCTCTCCTGCACAGACACGTCCGTCCGTGAGTGGCTTCTGTCCACCTACGGCAGCTCCGTGGAAGTTCTGCACCGTGGTCATCCCAGTGCTCAGCCCGCTCATTTACAGTCTGAGAAATAAAGATATAAAAGATGCAGCTAAGAGGCTCTAACAGGAAGGTGGGTTCCTCGTGAGAACCGTTAATGTGGGCTCACGGTTCATCCAACCCTCAAGTCCAAGTAGGAGCTTTCAGTGGCTTTCCTAATGGACACACACACTGGGCTTTTGTCAAGCATTTGTCTTCCTTTTTACCACAGTGAAATGCATTGTATAGTCCCAAGTTATAGGAAGATATTAGAAGTGCAAAAATAGAAATTAACAGTAGTTATTACTCAACATTTCCTTGATTACTACCTGGGATATATATGTTAAAATGGATACATGATCTAAAAGTAGACAGTAAATACCTTAGAAAAACGTACATGAATATGTGTATAGAATACCTCAGAAGATGTGGTATTTTTTGTTTGTCTGTTTGGTTTTGGGGGGTACCAGGGAGCGAAGAGATGTTGTGGTTTTTATACGTGTGCCCCCTAAAGCCTCAAGCACTCATGGCTGGGGCGTTGGGCAGAGAATGGTGTCCTGGGCCCTGACGCTCATCAGTAGACTAGTCCACCGTGGAGTTCACAGATGATTGTGAGTTAGGACCTGAAGTCTGGCCAAGGAGGTGAGTCACGGGATGTGTGGCCTGGAAGAGACTCTCCCTCCTCCTCCTTGATCCCTCGAATTCCCTGCCGCCCCCCCGTGAGCTGTCTCCCCGCTGCCTCGGAGCCAGCCGACTATGCACTGAAGCCTCTACACACTACGAGCCAAATAAACCTCTCTGGCTTACGGCTGTGGGGGTCTGATATTTCCTTGGGGATGAGAATAAAGCCGGACATAAGGTTTGATTTAGGGATAAACTGGGAATCCCAGTGACCTTTCTTCCTATTCAGTGTCTTTATCTGGAAATTAAATGATGTACTAAAAGTGTTGTTTAATTTTTCTGGACCTTAATTGTCTGTAAAAGCAGAAATACTTTCCCTACATCATCAGTTGTTGAATTAATAAATTAAGTGCTGAGAATAGCATAAGACAGTTCAAACTCGTAGGTGTATATCAGTATATGTAGAAAGAATATTACACATTAGCTAAAGGGGCTAATATACCAAAGATGGTGACAGATAGGAATACTTAAAATGTAATTTTAAAACCAAATACTGTCTTAAAAATGCAGTTTACTCAATTTTTGACAGTCTTTCATACCTACTGTATCCCAGTGTATGATTTAGAAACATTTTCTTGATAGATTGAGCATATAGGTTAGTTGTAGTGAAAGTTTATTATATTTTTCCCTCTACGTCTCATTTGTTAAGATGCCAAAGCATTGCAGGAAGTATGGCGTTTCCTTTCCTGGTATCTCAGAAACAGACTCTGCTCTTAGGCTCTCACAATTCAATTTTCCCTGTGTCCTTCAAGGGGTCAACCCAGTGCCACAGGGGAGTTTTCTAAAGAGAACATGCATTAGAAAACTGAAGTTGGAGGATGTATACCTTTGTAAAATGTATTTCAGAAACCAAGATTCTTTGCTATATACTTTCTTTTGCATGATAATACTTAAGACATTGGTCAGTAAATATCAATAAAAATGTACACTTGCATAGTCTCTTTCAAGATACAGCCAAAATCTTTTTTTTTTTTGCCAGTTTTAAGTTCCCCTACTATTTGTTTCTTAAGATATCTGATCATTCTTTTTCCTCCTCTGCAAGTTTTGCTCTTTCTTTGGTAGTCAGGGTTCGATTTCAGTGAAAGCTTACAGGAGTCAGCCAAACTCCCTAAACATAAAAGCAATTGTAACGAACCATGGTTAAAGAGAATCCAAGAGTAGATTAGATGCAGCATACATAAATATAGTTCTTCTGCCTCTTCATTCCATAACATCTAAAGCATCTGCTGTAGATATAATCAACTCTGCTCATTAACTGCTATGTCAACTTGATTCAGAACCACTTCCGAGTTGAAAAGTTCTGGCAGGGCTGTAGATGATTGACATATCAACCAGCGAACTGAAGGGAAAGAGCCACCCAAGAGTTGAGAGGCGCCAACCAATAGGCTTCTGACCTGGGTGGAGGAGAAAAAGAAGGCAGGGAGTGTCGCTTCCCCCTTGACCAGCAAGGAAGACGCGACCGCGAACTCTTCTTTCTGCTGTTTTATTCAGGATCCTTTGCTTGAGCAAAAACAAAAAAGCTCCCCTTCACAGGCCTCTCCCAGTATATATATATATATATACACACACACACACACATAGTCATCAGCCAATGCCTGAAGGACACGTGGCATTCTGGGATAGGCGGCTCTACAGCGGAAGCGAACTGGCTGATCAGGCAATGCCTAAATTTAGACTTGTTTTTCAGCGGATATAGACTTGTTTTTCAGCGGATATAGACTTGTTTTTCAGCGGATATAGACTTGTTTTTCAGCGGATATAGACTTGTTTTTCAGTGGTTCAGACCACTTGACCTACTTCCTCAGCGCCAGCTTTTGGGTGCGGTTGCCCTTTGGCTCTCCACAAGGGCGTGTCCAGTCTTGGAGGAGCCTGGCTCTTCCCCGGCCTCTGCGCCCTGGACCCCAGTGTCTCCATCGTGCCGGTTCAGACTCGCACTGGTGGCCGCGGCTGGTGTCCAGCCCTTCGACCTCTGGCTGCTTCCGCGTCCTCTTCCACCTCCAGTCCTAGTCAATCCCCCACTGCAATCCTACGTACACTGTTTATCGATTCTGAAATCCATCTACCGTGAGTGGCTTCAAGCAGTGGATGAAAACCTTCCTGTTGCTCTATTTCTACCATGTGACTCAGTAATTACATCTCTGCAAATATCGTGTAGGAGAAAATGCAGAGATTTGAAGTGGGAAGTGGCTGACATCGGCGTGGGCCGGAGCTTCCTCGGGCCCAGGGGACCCAGAGCCGGGGCAGCAGCGCCTCGCTGAAGCCTCACGGAGCGGCTCCTGCCCCGGGGACGGAGGCTGCTCCCACCCGCCCGGCCCTCAGCAGCCCCCTCTCCTGGCCCCGACTCCCGCACTCCCACGGACGCACCAGACACGCACCTGCCGTGGATCGGTGCTCAGGGAGACAGGGAGACAGAGACTCAGGGCGTTTGGGGGTCAGGGTCTTTGCAGCTTGCTCCCCCAGCTCGCTGGACAGTGGCGAGTGAGCATTCTTGCTCAGCGCAGACCTGGAGCACGCATGCGCAGTCTACAGCGGGACTCGGAGGATGCCGCACATGCGCAGAACCAAAGGCATCCAAACTACCAGAGCGGACGAGCCAAGGGCCCGGGAAGCCCCGTCCAGCCTTGGCCGGTGAGCTGGGGAGACTGTTCTCCACGGGAGGCCAGCGTGGGACGCGGACACAGACCCCCGGTTTACCCAGGGCAGAGCACCCACAGAGGAACGGAGAAAAATGGAAAAATAGGCGCATTTAGTCCCAGTTTTCATAAAAACATACATCTCCAGAGTCTGACAAGTGTGAAGCTATGTGATTCATCTGTCAGGAAACTAAAAATAATGGTAATGAAAATGTTCACAAAGTTCTAGAGATCAGTGCAGGAACAACTGGAATTTTCAGTGAAGAAAAGGTATAAAAATGACAAAAAGATACTGGAATAATTAACTTTTACAACTGAATTTCAAATTCAATAGAGGGATTCAACAGAAGATGAAATGATTCAAAAATAATGACCTGAGAACCTGGCAGTTAAAAAGAAATTATGCAATATGAGGAGCAAAATGAAAATAGTTAAAAGGAAGATAAGTAAGAGACTTCAAGGACCATGTCAAGCATAACTACATGTGTTTTCCATGAGCTGGAAGGAAAAGGACAGATATATATCTAAAAATAAAGGATCGGAGATTTAGCTCAGTGGTTCTGGCACCTGCTTCACAAGTGCAAGGACATAAGTTTGAACCCCATACCAAAATAAATATATAAATACAGCATAAAACATTTCAAATCCCAAGCAAGAACTAGAATTTCTCAGCACGAGAAAAGGGAACTGTTGCCTACAAAGGAATCATGATAATGCTGTCAGAAGATTTTTCATCAGGAGCCATGAAGGCCAGAAAGATTGAGATGACTTTCAAAACCTTAGAGAGGAAAAACACTTAGCAATTAAGACTATGGTGCCAGCAAATTTGTCTCTTAAAGATGGAAGTTTTACACAGAGTTCCTAAGTGATACCAGGTAGTTTGCCACACTGGAGCTACCTTAACAGAATCCTAAAAGTTCTTCTTTGAACTAAAAGAAAAGGGATGATAAAGAACAACATGGAAACATATGAGGTATAAAACTCAGTGATGAAAATACATTCTTAAATAATACTTTAATCCCATGGTGGTGCTGGGTTAATGAATTATCTCTCTAGGATAAAATGTTTTTAAAAATCTATTAAAACAAGCTATAGTAATTTACGAGGGAAACCTATCATGAAGAATTATCACATCAAAATTATAAATAAAATGAGAAAGAGGGTAGCAAATATGGAAGTTATATGCAGTAAATTGTTAACAACTTATAATAACCACTTACAAGATGTTCTATGTACTGCTCAGTGTAAACACAAATGCCTATAAAAGCTACACGAACCAAATACGAAAGTTACAAAAATACCGTTATAGAGATCCCTGAAACAACAAAGGAAGAAAATAACGGAGGAAGACAAAAAATAAAGAGCCAACAAAGCAACCAGAAAATAGTCCCAAGTAAGCCCAGTTCTGCTAACAATTACCTTGAATGCAAAGAGATTAAAGTCTCCAATCACAATGTGTGGAGATTAAAAATTCCACTGCCATTACAGGAAGTCTGTTCTGACACCCACACGGACCTTGAAAGACGTCAAGCCAATGCGAGGAGTCTGCCACAGAGGATGCGTAGGGGAGACCTCTGTTTCAGTGCACTCCTTGAATTAACAAACACATGGTGCCAGAGGCTGATTAGTGGTTCCAGGTTGCGGTAAAAAGGAAGAGACGGTTACTGCTCATAGTTTTGGATTTCTTAGTGTGGGGATGAAAAATGTTCTGGACTGAGATAGTGGTCACACTATCAGTATGCTCCATCTTGTGAACGCACTGAAAACAAAACAAGTGGCTACTTTTAAAGCATGAATATTCATACATTAATCACATGGTAATAAAAACAACATAGTGCTCTGAAGGATAATAATATTCCTGATGAAGCAATAAAGGAAACTTTAAAATGCAGTTCAAGTGAACAATAGGCAACAGATGGGAATGGTGAGAAACAGGATCATTTGAATTTAATTAGATTCATACTTTGGAAAAGGAAGATTCAAATGATACTGTAGGGTTTGAATACACACATAGTATTTTTCCATTTCTTTTCAAAACAGATCAATTTCTTTAGGATCATAAGGAATAGAATTGCAACTTTTTCTCAAACTGACGACATTCCCAGGGAAACACTTAATGCCAAACGTAATCACTCCAGACCCAGGGGAAATGCACCAGGGCCTAAGCCCCAGAGGACAATGATCGAAATAAAACACGCTCAGCTCAGAGTGTAGCATCCGACACCCGCTCATGTCAGGTAGGCTCAGTCATCAGAGCGGAAGTAAAGAGTAGAAGGAAAATAACGTCATTTTTCAGAAAAAGAAAGATCTGTGACTAAATTATCCGTGTCTACCCAGTTTAATAAATTTTCCTGGAAATTTGGATGCCTGAAAATATTTTACTCCACAATTTAAAGAGCCTGACAGAACTTAAGAGTATCCCCAACATAATATTTGATTCTTTTGTTCTAGTTTTGGTACATAGGACAGTCCTGATTCCTTTTACTATTGGACAAGTGCATGCATGAATGTAAGAGAATGTTCTCAAAAATATTTTACTTCTAACGCTATAATAACAATGTATGCAGATTTGGCTCCATGTGAAATATATTGTTTTCTTAATCTTAAATAATCCCACAAATATCAGTCACCATATTCCAGTTCTCATAAACCAATGAAGAGATGTACTTGCTTAAATATCGGACACATAGGAAACTATTACTACATGTGCAAGGAAGCCTATATGTGACCGTACATTTACGGTGCCTTCTAGTCCAGAGCATAGAATTCTACTATTGTGCAGAAGGGAATGAAAGAATGTGTTAAATTCTGCTTCTCTTTCAGCATATTCTTTCTGAGGACTCGTCCCTAGGAGTCAGATCACTGCTACAAGCAGGTGAGAGGTATTGTGATACAACCACAAAAGATTCTGAGAAAAATGCTCGATACACTTTATCTCATATCACTCTGAATAGTGAAGAAGCAAACAGTGAGAAATGTAATAAGACAAATTTCATCATCAGTTACTTAGAGGACCTTTATTTACAGAAATAATGTAAAATGTTTTGAACCAGTTATGATTTTCAGTAGTGCTTTCATTTGTGTCTACACTGAGCCTTGAAGACATCGCAGATTCTTCCTCTTATTTCTTGCGTCCTATCTATGCAGCGTCTCTGTGTGTTACATGTTATTTTGAAGATCCAATGACATTACTGCTTGTTCAGCTCTCTCCACTGAGGTAATGAAAGTAAGTTGCATGAAAGTTATGGCGCTTAGAAAAAGGCACAGAATTCATAAATGGAATTTAGACATCAAAATATCACAGCTATTTCAGGTGCATTTTATTATTTTCAAGTAGCCAAGAGTTTTTTTTTAAAAAGAAACATGATAACAAAGATAATTTTCCCAAAGTGAAAGTAACAATCAGTAAATTGTATTCTAATTTACAAATGTATTGTTGATCTTCAGAAATGTAAAACATACAGCTCTTTGTAATTGTTTTTTTTATCATTTTATCAAATACTTAGAGAAGAGTAAGAAGAATGGACCCGAGAAATTGCTCACTGACTAGATTCATTTTCACGGGAATCACCAGTAATCCTGAGATGAAAGCGACTCTATTTATGATATTTTTCCTTATTTACCTCATCAGTCTTGTGGGGAATCTGGGGATGATCATGTTAATTAGAACGGACTCCAAGCTGCACACGCCCATGTACTTCTTCCTCGGCCACCTCTCTCTCTGCGACCTCTGCTACTCCACAGCAATTGGGCCCAAGATGCTGGCAGACATATTTGCCCAGGACAAGTCCATTCCTTTTGCTGGCTGCGCTCTGCAGTTCTTTGTGGCCTGTGTCTTTGCAGACGCCGAGTGCGTGCTGCTGGCGGTCATGGCCTTCGACCGCTACCAGGCCATCAGCGGCCCCCTGCTGTACACGGCGCACATGTCCGGCCGGCTGTGCTCCCTGCTCGTGGCCGGGGTTTACCTGGTAGCAACTACAGATGCTTTGATACATACGACTCTGGCCTTCCGCCTGTGTTTCTGCGGGTCTAACGAGATCAACCACTTCTTCTGCGACTTACCTCCCCTTTATCTCCTTTCTTGTTCTGACACAGAGATCAATCAACTGGTGTTATTCATCATTTTTGGCTGCCTTGAGCTGAGCACCATCTCAGGGGTTCTGGTCTCCTATTGCTATATCGTCTCATCAGTCCTGAAGATCCGCTCTGCCCAGGGCAGGTTCAAGGCTTTCTCCACCTGTGTCTCCCACCTCACCGCCGTCGCCATCTTCCAGGGCACCATGCTCTTCATGTACTTCCGGCCCAGCGCCTCCTACTCCCTGGATCAGGACAAAAGGACCTCGCTGTTCTACACCCTGGTGATCCCCGCGCTGAACCCGCTCATTTACAGCCTTCGGAACAAGGACGTGAAAGAGGCCCTGGAAAAAATTAAAAATAAAAGGTGGTTTTAAGGATTTATACGAAATGCCCCATTTATAGTGCTTTTTATTACATTTATAAGGCAGAGTACATAATTCATTTTAATGAAATCAGTATCGGTGCTACATCCTAATATACAATGTTGTCATATAGTTCCCCATATGCAATCTTTCATTTTTTTTTCTTAGATAGACTCTTGCTGTGTTTCCAAAATGTCACTAAATTGTAACTCTTCTTCCTTAGTCTCCAGAGCAGCTGGGATTCCAGGTGTGAGACTCTATAACTATGTCTCCTTTAGGCATCACAAATGCAGTGCTATCCCTGTGTCAAAAAGTTCCAGAGCTTGCTACTTTGCCCGATTTTGCATAGGTACGTCTTGGATTTTAACATTAGCCCGGTTGTGCTCCAATCGGCTGGGGGCTTCCTGTGTTTTTTGGACTTAAGTGCACTGTTGTGGTGACGAACCCTGCAGAATCCTAGCACTGAACGTAACTGAAGCTTCTACACCGGTGGAAGGAAACCTCGGGGGCAAACAGCGCCTTTACTTACTTCGTAAGCTGAGCCTAAACTCTTTCGAATTGCAGTAACTCCGGCAGCGCTGTCAGAGCCCAGGGACTGAGCCCAGGGTGCTGGGGAGGAGCGCTCTATCCGGCTCCACACACGTGAGGACCAGGGCGGATCCCAGGCGGGGGCTCTGCTCGCTGAGGGGCCAGAGGCGGGCGGGCCGGGACCCCTTGGAGGCAGAGACGTCGGACGCTGCGGAAGGGAAGCGGCGAGGGCCCCAGGCAGGACCTGTGGTCCCGACACGGGTCTGAGGCTCTGCGTCCCTGTCGCTGCAAACGTGTGGAACCGTGACCCCAGCGCACGCTGGTGGATCCCTCAAGGACAGAGCGCTCCTGTCTGTCTGTCTACAGTGCATTGTGTTTGTGACAAGGAACAGGGAAAGGAATACATAATGAAGTATAATCAACCGGTGTTTCAGTGTTCAAGGTTTCTTCTCGAGTCTCACCCGGGAATTACGAGTGTACTTTTGCAGAGTGTGTGTGTGTGTGTGTGTGTGTGTGTGTGTTCTTGTTTATTGTACGTGTTTGTTACTATCCCCTTCTGCCTCTCTTAGTGAAGCTGGGAAAGTCAGGTCAACTCAGTAAAAGCATTACTTTTTCACACTGAGGAAAGTCATATTTCAAAGGCTTTTCCTGCCTCACCACCGTTTGCCATGAGGAGCTGCCCTAATGTGCCAGCAGAGAGGAGAATCTCACGCAGGGACGAAGACCGGCCCTTGCGAAATTCTTACAATCTAGCCAGCACCACTGGCACCACTATTCGGGGTGGAAAGAGGGGAGACCACAGCAGGACGCTTTCGTCGGCAGGAGGCCCCCGTGCTCGCGGGGAGATCAGCCCTCTGAGAACTCAGAGGCAGCAACGCCACCCTGAAGTCCCCTTGGGGCACCTGGGCTAAGAGCCTCTTCCTCGGGGGGAACCGAGGTCCACAGGCCACTCACGGGACGCCCCCACAGGGCCCCGGGGGGAGACTGACCCTCCTCTCGAGCGAGGGAAGGTCGCACAGAGAAAGCAGTTACTGAGCGAACGTAAACGCAGCGCCCGCCGCTGAGCGAGGCACCGGCAGCCCGAGTCCTGCCACGACACCTGCCCGCTGTGGATCTGTTATCTGTGCTGCACATGCCAAGCTGCAGGACACCGGAACCGGGAGCACACAGCACCCGAGCTTTGGAGGCAATCAGTTTCATTTACACCGGTGGGCGTGACCAGGATCTTTCCCCAAAGAAGTCAAGAATGGAATATCGGGGGTCAGCAGTTTTGTAGGGTCACAAGCAGGTGGTACAGAAGCAGAGTCCCTGGCAGCCTTTGATCGGTTAGTCAGTTGACATCTTTTCATCCATGAGGCCTAGTTCCCGGGAGCTTCCTTGGGGAGACAGTGAGCAGAGGTCACACAAACAGAGCCCTGGCGTGCTTTCCGGGCCTGCTGTGCTCTTGGGGTGACAGATCATAGAAGTTGTCATGGCTACTCAGCTACATTCCACAAAGAACATAGTTACCTAGTTAACACTGACTTGCTTAATAAGACACTGAATTTATAGTTGTGCAGTTCAGCTAGTTTTGCTAGAAATTTCCTTCTGCCTGGAAATTCCCTTCTAATAATAACCACTCCCCAGCCGCGTCACACTCCTCTCCTAGGACATCAGTGACGTGGATAAAGGGGGGGGGATCAACTGCAGGATCTTGGAGAGGATATTACATCGCTCCATACATTTATTTGTTTGTTTGTTGAGACAGGGTCTCGCTTTGTAGTTCAGGCTGTCCCTCAGCTCACTATGTAGCCCATGCAAGCCTCGAACTCAGCAATCCTCCTGCCTCTGCCTCCCGAGTGCTGGGATGACAGGCGTGAGCCACCAGGCCCGGCACTGTGGTATGTGGTGCTGATTGCTGGTTGATTGCTGATGGGCGTGAGTCTCCACACCCAGCACTGTATGTGGTTACCGGGGATCAAACCAGGGCCCTTGCACTTGCTAGGCGGGTGCTGGAACCACTGAGCTAAATCTCTGGTTCTCCACACATTTATTAATATCATAGTTTGAACACCAAATGTTGTGCCTTGGGTGGTTTGTGAGAAAGAAGTGACTTAAAGATATAAGAAGAAGATAAAGACAGGCATTTAAGTCAGGAAGCCGGCAGCGGTCGGTCTGTGGTATGCTTTGTTCTAGCTGCTGTAACAGCCAAGCGTGATTGAATCACAAGGTTTGTGGCCATAGACACCGAGCTCACACCTGCCCCCGTAGCTGCTGTGGTGCTGCACGCGCGCGCACGCACACACACACACACACACACACACACGCACACTCGTGCGCGCGCCTGGTCCCTCACTGCTCAGTGAGGCCTCCTGTGCTGTATCCCGTCACCTCTGAAGCGGCGGGCGGGAATCAGCCCTCGGCACCGCCGCCCTGACCCCGCCTGCTGCCCCCGGCCCCGGCTCAGCCCCACGTCCACCCTGCGTCCCCGCCGACCCGCGCGTGCGTGCGAGCGGCCCTCGGCACCGGAACGGCCCCCGCGAAGGCCCCGCCGGGGAGCGCGGGAGGCGGCGAGACCCAGCAGTCCGGCCCGGGCGCCGCACCCTCCACGCGGGGCCTCCCGGGAGCCCGGCCGGCGGGCCTGGGGGAAGCAGCGGCGGCACCGCGCGAGCCGACATCAGCGGAAGTCAGGGAGAAACACGAATCAAGCTGGAGGGCAAAAGCAAAGAAGGAGATCTCTACGAAAAAAGAACTCCCGGTAGTCGTCCTTAAAGACAACGATCTCTGTAGGCTCCCCACTCAAAAACCAAATAATCCATCTAAAGAAACTCAGAGGATTGTATTAGAGAAATACAGAGAGAGGACAATATTTTTTAAAAATGAAGACATTCAACAGAAAGGTTGAAATCAGAAAGAAGAGCCAAACCCAGTTGGAGTAAACAACGTAGAGAATGACATAAAGAAAGATGACAGAGAATATCAATACCAGAACTAAAAAAGGATATTTAAAAGTGTGTGAACTCTGAGACAGTTCGCTTGAAAATATAGACTCAAACTGGAAGGGAAAAAAGATAATGAAAAAAAGTGAGACAAACTTAACAGGGTTGACGACACATCAAAAACAAAAATTTACATCGCAGGAGTTAGACAAAGGTGAGAAAAAGAAAAGGATGCCCAGGAAACCTATTTTAAAAAACAACAGCTCACCAAGCGTGGTTGGCGCTCCCAAAACGCCACGACTCTGCCGGGGCTGAGCCCTGACCGGCCCGGGCTCCCCGCCAGGAGCCTGGCCGCGCACCGAGCGCCACCCCCGCCGGGGCCCCCGAGGGCCGGGCACGGGCCGGGCACGGGCCTGGGCCGCGGGAGCCGAAGAGCTGGAGGAGCAGCGGCCTCGCTCGTGCCAGCCGGGACGTGGGAACGAGCCGGGCGTGCTCCGGCGGGCGAAGGGGCCGTGAGAACTCGCTCGACTCCGAGGAAGTGAAGGCACCAGCCGCACGGAACCCCCGGGTGGGCCGCGGAGACGCTGCGCCAGGCGGAAGAGGCCTGTGGAAAGGGGCGCCAGACCGGGCGGGATGGACAGACAGAGCTCCGGAAGGACAGACGTGGGGGCTGGGGGCTGTGGGGAGTGGCCCCCAGGGCCAGGTCGGAGTGTCTCCCTCGGGCGAGGGCGGGGGCCCGGGAGGCGGCGCGTGGCAGGGCCCGCGCTGGCCACGGAGAAAGCCAGCAAACACTGAGGTCTCTTCTTCAAGGGGGTGAAGGTCTCCACGTACTCGTCCTAACATTTCAAATAAGCTCGTCAAAAGACAGCAATATTCCTGCGATGGTAAAGGGGAGGACTGATCACAGCAGGAAGGAACCGGCAGGGGTTAATTAGGGATAATTTGAATTCGTTCAATTTCTGCTTTGGCTGGAGAAGGGAAGTTTGTGCTCCGTTTTAGAATTTAAGAACCCATTTCTTCCTAACATAATTTGGTTGTCATTGTGAATAATCAAAGCTCAGCATAACTACTGTTCTCAGTGCGTTTTCAAGGCAAGATACAAAGCTGGAGGTAAAACTAGTCCCAGCAAAGCCTCAGGGAGATAACTTCAGAGTCCAAAGCCCCAGAAGCCGCCTTTAAAATGAGATATCGTTGGCCTCGGTGCAGCCGCCGGAGACCTGCTTCTCTCCGGTACATTCGTGAGTATGAACTTAGACAGGAAGGCGAGAAAGACCTAAGCAGATCACCATTTTAGAAAAAGAAGTAATGCGAGAAATTCAAAAAGCAATCACTTCATGCTTTTTTGCTTACTTTAATATTCTCCCCGATGTAATGCCTGATTTAGATATATATTTGATCAGAATTGGAAGAATCTGACAAAATAATATTTCAATCTTTCATTCTTCATGTAACACTAGAAGATATTTTATTGCTGTGCAAGCATATATATGAATTTCAGCTCTTTTTGTTTCGCTTTAAGACTAATTGCCTGGGCACATTAAACACAGTATGTTTAAATTCAGCTTCGTGTGAAAATTACATTTTATTTATGTTCATTAAAAATTAGATCATCTACATTTTAATTTTCATATGTCAACAGAGAAACATAGCATTTTACTTGTATAAAAGGCAGATAAACTCAGAAATATTGATTTTCTTGATTACATTCCAAATTTTTAATACATAGCTATTCTTAATGAATTATAAGCACATTTTTAAATGTATTCCTTCTGCTTCTTTTTAGTTTTTTTGGTTAAAAGACTGATTATTTTGTTACAGAACATTGCTATAAACAAGTAATGAATATGATGGCAGAACTGTAATACATTTCTAAAGAATAGGTAAATGAAAATTATTTCTCTTATATTGAGGAAAGCATAAACCTATAAAAGTGCCATAGTAATTTAATAATAGGCAGTGTTATTTTGGCACTTTGAAAACCACTTTTGGACCAAAAATGATATTTAAGGACATAATATAATATATTTTATGTACCTGCAGATGGTATAAAACCTAAAACAGACTTAAGCAACCATTTTAAACATTTGTCTCTGTAATATCAGCTTTATTCAGAATTATTTTAAAGAACAAATATTTCACTTCATATTTCACATGTAATCTATAAAATAAGGAAATAAGACCCAGAAAGAGCAAGGAACTTGTTGATAGACACATGTATCGTGAAAACATACAGATTTAGATCAAATCTTTTCAACTGTCTGAGATACTCATTTCTACCTTTTTTTCAAATAAATGAAAATGGTTTTTAATACATAACATTACATAACAATACAATACAGGCATTTTTTAAAAAATGCTTTCTAAAATATAACATGACGAGAATAAATAGGAAAATGAAGAAAATATCATAGGTTTACCTTTTTTAGTTTATTGCCATTCAGAATTGCAATATATATGACACTACCATGTTTTCATTGTTTCCTCAAAAGCTTAGACAAGAATATGAACAATGGATCAAGGAAATTGCTCCTCAGTGACTGAATTCATTTTAGTGGGAATTACTAATAACCCTAGCATGAAAATAACGCTATTTGCTGTGTTTCTACTTATTTATCTCATCGATCTTCTGGGGAATCTGGGGATGACATGTTAATTAGAACGGACTCCAAGCTGCACACGCCCATGTACTTCTTCCTCGGCCACCTCTCTCTCTGCGACCTCTGCTACTCCACAGCAGTTGGGCCCAAGATGCTGGCGGACGTGTTGAGCAAGGACAAGTCCATTCCTTTTGCTGGCTGCGCTCTGCAGTTCTTTGTGGCCTGCACCTTTGTAGACTCCGAGTGTATATTACTGGCGGTCATGGCCTTCGACCGCTACCAGGCCATCAGCAGCCCCCTGCTGTACACGGCGCACATGTCCGGCCGGCTGTGCTCCCTGCTCGTGGCCGGGGTTTACCTGGTGGGGCTGGCGGATGCCCTGATCCACACCACGCTGGCCTTCCGCCTGTGTTTCTGCGGGTCTAATGAGGTTGACCACTTCTTCTGTGATATCCCACCCATCTTATTGCTGTCTTGCTCAGACACGCAGATCAATGAGTTAGCCATATTTATCATTTTTGGGTTTATTGAACTGAGCACTATTTTGGGAGTTCTGGTCTCCTATTGTTATATCATCTTATCCATCGTGAAGATCCGCTCTGCCGAGGGCAGGTTCAAGGCTTTCTCCACCTGCGCCTCCCACCTCGCCGCCGTCGCTGTCTTCCAGGGAACCGTGCTCTTCATGTACTTCCGGCCGAGTACATCTTATTCATTAGATCAGGACAAAATGACCTCACTATTTTACACCCTGGTGATTCCCATGCTGAACCCACTGATTTATAGTTTAAGGAATAAGGACGTGAAAACAGCTATCGGAACACTAAAAAACAAGAGGTGGTTTTAAATATTTATAATAAACTCACATCTTTTGCAAACATATATAGAATTTTTGTTACCTAATTTCTGCAGTGATGGCTAAAATATAGATTCTTTAAAATGTCTTAATTGATTAAGATGAGTACTTCCTTGATATGTCTAATTTTGCCTGTCATTCCAGCATTAGTTCAATTATACTACATTGTATCAAGCTTTTACTAGATGCTTTTTGTGTATGTGTTTCATTTTCATGATAAATCCACTGGTTTCTAAACTAACGAATCCTGTAATGTTATAAGAACTAAGAAATCAAGTTGTTCATAATAAGCTTGAAATCCTTCCTCAAATAAAAAGGCTAAAGGAAGTAAATGAGCAAATATCAAGTTCCATTGTGCAGAAAAGAGGCATCCTTAGGTGTACACACTCAATTTTGGTTATAAGTAAACACAGCTGGGAAAGGAAAGGTCTTGAGGCAGAGGCTCCAGTTGTTATAATTGTCTTTAGGTTAAAAAAAAAAAAAGTCCATAGCTTTTAAGAAGTGGAGTCTTCAGTCTGACTAAAGAGTGTGGAAACAGCCTTGATAGACATTCATTTATGCCTATTGTGAACTACAGAGTCTTCATAATCATCTCCAGGAAGCTTACAATTTACCCCATAAGGTTTTCTTGTCATGAGGATCCGCGTTGTTCAACACTCCTTAGTTAAGCACTGAGGATGTAAAGTTTCTACACTTTGTTCATGGGTCTAAGTCTATCTTCTAAAATGCATTCACATTTTCCTAACGCCTTCTCATCTTATCCCTGAGTGGGTGCAGAGTTGCCAACTCTTGGATTTTTGTTTTGTTTTGTTTTGTTTTTGGATTGAGGAAGGCTCTTCTTGGCACTCTTTGTTCTGTTAAACTAGCTCTTCTAATTTGTTAGCAGACTGATGCATTTTTCCTAGAGCCATGAACAGATCTTCTAGAAGCTTCTATTGTATCATTAGCACTAATCTCCCCAAGCACCACTGTTTTTGAGAATGTTCTAGACCCAGAGTGTCCCATCTTTCTTTTCCATTAAGATCAGTTTCCTTAGACACAGCAGCACGGCCCTCAACATCGGGCTTGCCTGCCGCCCCTCCCCCTCACCTCTGTACCTGCAAAGAGAATTTTCCAGCATTGAACAGGAGCTGCAGGTAGGACCAAGGCTCACTGCTCAAATAATTTTATTAGTATATGTTTATGGTATATAATAAGCATATTCATCATGGGATATTGGTGCATCTTGACCCTTTTTACTTTCTCTTTTCTCTCCTTCTTATAGTTTCCCACTGTATCCAAGAGTAAAGTTGCTGCTTGCAATTTTACATTCTGATTATCAGGGTTGTTAATGATAGGAATAGAATCTAATAGCTGGTCACAGGGCAGTTCAGCTGGAAATTATACTTGGCAGCCCTTCTTGCAGCTTGCTGAACTCTTCTAACTGATTTTACATGAGGAGCTACGTCTGGAAGTTCTGCCTGACTTTCCCAGCTTTCACTCCAGAAAAGAATTAGCCAAGTGGCCCTACTTCTTAGCAAGCCCTATTTTTCCCCATCCTACTTTCAGTGAAAGGTGTGACAAGGCAGCCTGACAGGTGTGGACCCGGTGGAGGAAGACTTCTAGTGACACTAACACGACCCTTTGGACAGCCCTGGAACACACATCTCAGTGTCAAATGTAGAAAAACAAACTTTCTAGTCTAGCACAGTGTGTGTAATCCTCCACAGCACATCTCACTTGACATCATAATCATAATGCTCTGGTATTTGCAAGGTTTGTAGTTTTTAATGGTCACTTAAGAGGACGCGTGTCTGATCATTCACGGAGGCAGCAGAGGGTTTGGGGCTCACACGAGTCCCTTGCATGGCGGCCAGAGTAGTTTAGTGCAATTAGGAGTTTACTTGGGACAAGGGTTCATCCCCAGGGTGGGAAGTATTTAGTACTTAAGAGCATGAGTAGTTCTGGTAACAGAACATATGTGAGCCGATTGTTCGCCTCTGCTTCCAATAGATTACTTTGCCTCGATATAAGTCCTTCTTCCTCCTCTCCCATCTCTTATGCAGCCAATAAAGGTAAATATTATATTTCACCTTGATCCAAACAGCTAAGCATGAGCTTCTTTATTGAAATGGAAATTTAGCTCTATTAGTATCTGTATCTTTAGTACTGAGAAATAACTTCTAATTACACAAAAAATTTTAAAAAACAATTTCAGGGCTGGAGGGTTAGCTCAGTGGTTCCGGCGCCTGCCTCGCAAGCGTAAGGACCTGAGTTCGATCCCCGGTTACCACATATAATGCTGGGCATGGTGGCTCACGCCTGTAATCCCAACACTCGGGAGACAGAGACAGGAGGATTGCTGATTTCGCGGCGGCTTGCCTGGGCACCATAGTGAGCTCAGGGCCAGCCTGAACTACAAAGCAAGACCCTGTCTCCAAAAAAAGCAAAAAAAAAAAACAATTTCACTATATTTCAAAACATTGATCCAGATAGGCTTTGTATTTTTTGAACTTTAATTATAACAAGATTCAAGTAAGATCAAACTGAAAAGTACTTTTTGTAAAATGAGCTCAGAGATTAAATATCACCAGTTCACCACTAGCAGCATCTTAATTTTTACCATTTATTATGTGATTGCTCTGTGCAAATGTATATTTAAGCATTGTGTGTGTAAGAATCCCAGGAGCATTGTCTGAATACAATAAAGCTTTAGGTCATTAATAAGCAAGACAGTGAATGGACATCATCGAAATGGACTCTGGTCTCAAAGGGGCACCATGACTGTTTTGCTTACTGTTACTGCATGAATGTGTAGTTTGAGTTAACAAATGAGTAAAATGTGATTACAGCATTAAGAGATAGTATAGAAAAACCTTAACTTGCAGCTGTATCTTAATAATGCCTTAATTACTCATTTCTGACCATCATAAGAACTGAGTCACAGGATTTATTGGCAGAATGTACCATCAATTTTTTTCTTTTTCTTTTTCTTTTTACTGATTACATATATATATATATATATATATATATATATATATATATATATATATATATATATATATATATATATATGGGGGTGTGTGTGTGTGTGTAAAACATAAAATATTATATATATTAATTTCTGTATTCATAACCTGCTCTTTGATGTTTGCATACCTCAAATACAACACATTGTGTAATTCTCAAATCAAGGTAGATTTAGTTCCACAGATATTTGTTATTCCTTATGATGAAAGCTTTCCAAGTCTTTCTTTGACTTTCTTTGTATATAAAAGTATGGCACATGCTCTCTATTTTCATTTCGCTTCTCAGCTGAGCGCAGCCTCCCGCCCCAACTGGAGCTTACTGTGCACAAGTCGACCCCACACCCGCTCCTGGAGTCCTCTCTGCCTCTCATGGGATGGCAAGTCTGAGTCACTTTAGCGTCCCAAATACCAAATTTCATCGAAGGAATTTTCTAATTATGAAAGTCTGCTTAAATATTTTAACTGCTTTTTGAGATGTACCTTAACATTTTGTCTGGAATTTCATGGCTGATGAAAAGAATATACATACTTCTTTCTTTTACTTATTTTCAGAATATCCTTAGGGTTTCCTGTTTTGCCCCTGCTGTTATTTCTCATTTGTGAGTGTGTGTGTGTGTGTGTGTGTGCGCGTGCATGCGTGTGTGTGATATTTTCTTGTGGTACTAGAGACTGAGCCAAGGGGTTTCAAGTGACCCTTTTTCTTTAATTCTGAGGTGAGTCCTCCCTGTGTTGCTGGGCTTCACTTGAGACCTTCCTCCCAAACTCCCAGAGTGCTGGGACTGCAGGCTTTCAGAGGCACTTGGCACCTCTCTTTGTATATTTTTTTAATCTCCCATTTTCATCCCTGTCCAGAGTCGCTGACAGGAGGGTTCCCCCTTGCTTTTTGATAGCATGTACCATGGACGAGATGAAACGTGACTTCTCCAACAGTGAATGGAATCCCGGGAATCTGTAACCCCCCGATTCTCACCCCGCGTCATGAGAACACACGACATCACACGTGCAGTTTTTCCACCCAGCCTGTACCTGGTGGTGCTCTGTACATTGGCTCAGAACTGGGGTCCCACCGCAGGGATGAGTCTAGTTAAGCAGCCATTTCCGACCATTTATACTTTGTAGGTTAAGTGAGGGGGTGAAATTTTGTGAAACACTGAGCTACATATAAAATGTATAGAATATCAACGGAAGTGTATGCTATCACTCTTGCAATAA
>PVIC010013461.1:0-38042 GCA_004025085.1 Thryonomys swinderianus
TTCTGTTTGCCAGTATTTTATTGAGGATTTTTGCATCAATGTTCATTAGAGAGATTGGCCTGTAGTTTTCTTTTTTGGTGGGATCTTTCCCTGCCTTTGGAATCAAGGTGATGGTTGCTTCAAGGAATGATTTGGGGAGTACTGCTTCCCTTTCAATTTCATTAAAGAGATTGAGAAGTACTGGTATTAACTCTTCTTTGAGAGTTTTTAGAATTCAGCAGTGAAGCCATCAGGACCAGGGCTTTTCTTTGTTGATAGGTTTTTTTTTTATTACATTTTCAATTTCCCAGATTGATATTGGGTTAACATTTTTATATCCTCTTCATTCAGCTTAGGAAGTTCATATGTGTCTAAGAATCTATCCATTTCTTCTAGATTTTCCATCTTCTTGGAGTACAGATTTTCAAAGTACATGTTTATTATCCTTTGGACTTCTTCTGGATCTATGCTGATTTCCCCATTTTCATTCCTTATAGCATGGATTTGAGCCTTTTCCTTCTTTTGTTTGATAAGGTTGGCTAAGGGTCTGTCAATCTTATTTATCCTTTCAAAGAACCAACTCTTTGATTCATTGATTTTTTGTATTGTTCTCTTTGTCTCCATTGCATTAATTTCTGCTCTGATCCTTATAATTTCCTCTCTAGTATGTGCTTTGGGTTTGTTTTGCTCCTCTTTTTCTAATTGTCTGAGTTTCATCATTAGATTGTTTATTTCAGTTTGTTCTGTTTTCCAAGCGTAGGCATTCACTGCTATGAATTTCCGCTCACAGAACTGCTTTCATTGTGTCCCATAAATTCCTATATGTTGTGCTGGGGTTGTTGTATAGTTGTAGACATTGTTTCATTTCTTCTTTAATTTCTTTTGTGGCCCATTGATTGGTTAACAGAGTGTTGTTCAATTTCCATGCGTTTGTGAGGATCTTGGAATTTCTTCTGCTATTCAGCTCCAGTTTCACGGCACTATGGTGTGATAGTATGCAGCTGATAAGTTCAATTCCTTTGCATTTACTTAAGCTTGTTTTGTGGACTAGAATGTGATCTATTTTGGAGAATGATCCATGAGCAGCTGAAAAGAAGGTATATTTTCGCTTTGGAGGGTGAAAAATTCTGTAGGGATCTAATAAGCCCATTTGCTGAAAAGTTTGATTTAGCTCAAATATTTCCCTATTGATTGTTTGTCCAGTTGATCTGTGCATTTGTAACAGTGGAGTATTAAAGTCCCCTACTACTATTGTATTCATGGTTAACTTGCTTTTCATGTCCAGTAATGTTTGTTTTATATAGTTGGGTGCTTTAGAGTTTGGGGCATAAATATTTATGATTGTTATTTCTTTCTCTTGGATAGTTCCCTGACAAGAATATAGTGACCTTCTTTATCTCTTTTAATCAGTTTGGGTTTGAAATCCATTTTATCTGCCAACAAGATAGCCACTCCTGCTCTTTTGCGGTTTCCTGTGGCATGGAGGATTGTTTTCCAACCTTTTATTTTCAGTCTATGGGTTTCCTTCTGAATTAGGTGTGTTTCCTGTATGCAGCAGATTGTAGGTTCTTGCTTCTTGATCCAATCTGCTAGTCTGTGTCTTTTAATTGGCCCATTGAATCCATTGACATTAATGGTTATGACTGATATGGACATATTCAGAGCTGCCATGTTTCCCTGATCTAGGTTCTTTACTTCCTTGCTTTTCCCCTTTTCTATTTAGTTTCTTGTTTGCCCCAATGAATTCACTCTCCTGGGTCTCGTGGGTATGGAATTTTCTGTGTTTTTTCCAAGATGTTCTTTAGAATGTTTTGGAGTGCAGATTTCGTATTTGTGAAGTTTTTCAGGTGTTATTTATTATGGAAATATCTTATTTCCCCGTCTGTTCTGAAAGATAGTTTTGCCAGATACAACAGTCTAGGTTGGAGGTTGTTTTCCTGCAATGCTTGAAATACTTCCCTCCAGGCTCTCCTTGCATTGAGTGTTTGTGTTGAAAAGTCTGCTGTGATACTAATGGGCTTTCCTTTGTAGGTGATTTTCTTCCTTTCTCTCACTGCTTTCAGTATTTCATTCTTTTGTTGTGCATCTGGAACCTTGATAATTATATGTCTAGGTGTAGATATTTTTATGTCACAGTGTTTTGGAGTCCGATAGGCCTCATTTATTTGTATGTCTATTTTTTTTCCTGTGAAATTTTCTGTTATCTCTGACAATAGCATTTTTATTTCTTTTACACTGTCTTCTGCTTCCTCAGTGACTCCAATCAGTCTTATATTATTTTTCTTGGAGTCAACTAGAAGCTGTTGAATTGATTTTTCATTGTCCCTTGCTCCTTTCCATAGATTATATCTTTCCTGCTTGCTGGCTGCTATGCTGTCCTCTAGGTCTGAGATTTGGTTCTCTGCTTCATTCATCCTACTGCACAAGCTTTTGTTATCCTTCATCATTCCCTGGAGCTCTGCTTGAAGGTGTTTAAAAGGTTCCATTGCTTCTGCTATCTTGGATTCTATCATCTCGCTGATCTCTTCTTTACTGATGTTTTTCACTGTGGACAGTATCACTGTTTTGATCTCAGAAATGAGTTCTGATTTTCATTTTACCAAATCTGCTTTAGTTACCATCTCCAAGAGTCCCTGTGCTCGAGTTTCAGTTTGCTCTATTTCCCTTTTCTCTGACTTTCCCTGTGGAGGTGATCTTTGTGTCTGTTTTTTTTGTATAATTTCTCATTTCTACTCTTTCGTTGTTACTAATGCTATTCTTTGCCTGATGACAGGGCAATGTTTGTTGCAGGTCTCTTTCTTTCTATTACCTGTGGCTCTTTGGATGTGCCACCTTCCTGGGGTGTCTTCCTTGAATCTGTAATGACCCTTGAGAGTTCTCAGTTCTGTCACATCTTGGGAGGTAGTTGAGTAGAACAGTCACATCATGTTTGTTACCATAATACAATCGATGCTGATATCAGTATTAAACACAGTAAATAAAATGAAAAGTTTTGTTAAATTATATTCTGAAGACTCTGAACTTATGAGTTACCTCTGTGACCATATGCCAAAATTTAGAATTAATCATGTTGTGTATACAACATGTAGATCATACATGTACCCCCCAAACCCTTTGGGGATATGAGGTCACTGGGGAAACAGGGAGGTAGGGCGACAGGAAGAGAGTGAAATAGGGTTAGCAGAGTTAAGAAGATCACCTATACTCTAGAATCTCATATATGCCAGCGGGTAATAGAGGATAAAAGGACATATATAAAACAGTACCAACTGTATGCTGTAAGACCGTTGGAGACTTTGTACACCTTCTTATAATAGTACAGGAGAAGAAATAGGACAGCCTAAGAGTCTTTTACTTCTGGGTATTGCTTCTGACAGGAAGTAGGAGAGGGTGTGCGGACAAGAGATGAATAGAGGGATCTAGAATAGGTGGCAAAATAGAGCTAGATTCCCTTTTTTTTAATATCTTACCTGATCTCTCAGTGAGGCTGCAGTGTGGAGGGACACAGGAAATGGCTCTGGCTCCTCTCCGACCTGGGTCCTCACAACGCAGCTCCAGGGTGGTGTTGGGGCCGGCCAGCGGACCTCAATCCCCCTTGGTGGTGATGGTGCCTGGGTTCCGTACCTGACTCCTCACTGCACAGCTCCAGGGTGCCTTGGGCCAGTGGGCAGTACTCAGTCCTCTGCCGCTGCCAGGAATAGACTAGCGATTGGAGCACCTGAGTGGTCTGCACTGCTCGGGGTGGAGCGGGCTGGTGGGCCCCACCAATGATTTTTTAAAAAAGACCCATTCCAATAAGCACCATTATCAAGATTGCCTCCTACAAAAATTTTCTATCTCTAAGCAGATGGCTCAGAAATACTGTGTTCTTTTTAATCTAGTAATAGTAACTTATGTACAGTGGCTAACCCAGTGCAATAAATTCCATCTTTGTTCTCTGTTCATATAACTGTCCCTTTCAATAGGAAAGTAACTGCTACTATACCACATGCAACAGGAGGCTGAGATGAACTATAGCTGAACTCCATTTAGTTTTCTCTTAAGCTATCAATCCCTAACTATTCCTTGACTCCCTTTACCATCTCCCCCACAAATATTCCAATCCCTTCATCCTAAAGCTCACTGAGACTCCCAAACCACCCACCCGACTTCCCAAACAAAACATTCTAACATCACATATCTAGAGCTCAAAAAAGGAACCCCTGCTGATTTCCAAATAAGGTGGATTCTTGGCACGTGAAGATTCAACAACATCCATTCCAGCTCTTCGTGAATGACCCTAGCAGTCATTTCTATTTTTGGTGTGGCGTGAATTTCAAACACTGTAGTAAGCTTCTTACTAAGGAAGTCCAGCCAAATGCTAGCATCTCAAGGTGGCTTTGTTTCCTCTACTTGTCACACACATATTTTTGCTTAGGAATTTATGTTTTATTACATTTTGATGAGGAAAGCTATGTCTTAAGGATGTTAACCAATCTGAGAATTCAAGGAGGCCTAAAGGTTGAGCTTATATTATAGGAATGTTAAAGACCTATTCTGCTCCTTAATGTTTATGGATGCTGAGCAAGTGTATAGCCCTTACCAACTTCTTTTTTAACCTATTTTTCTTTGTTAAATTCATTGGCACATTTTAGGAATACATTATAATCTCATTGATCATTAAGAATTTGTCCCTGTACATGATATATCTTGATTGCTACTTTTCCCATCACCCTGCCCTTGCTTCAACCCCCACCCCTATGTACATAAGCTTTGTTTATATTTTTTTGTTTTTACCATCATATTTTTCTTTACCTTTTTGTTTCCCCCTACCTCTGTTCCCTTTGAACATTTCCTTCCTATTTTACAATACCTATAATACATTTTGGACCTCATTTACACCTTTACTTTTCTCACACTAGAGAAATGACACAATATTTACACATCTGTGCTCGATTTACTTCACTTATGATTATGACCTCAAGGTGCAGCTATAAATGTTATTTAGCTATAAACGTCTCAAGTTTGTTCCTTTCTTTATGGGTGTGTGGTACTCCATTTTATAAATAAACCACTCACCAGTTGATGGGCTTTTCTCTGTTACAAACTGAGCTGCTATAAATATGGGTGCATGTATGTCACTGTGATATGATGTTTTTAATTCTTTTGTGAATACAGGCAGCAGGGAAATAGCAGGATCAAATGGGATCTCTAATCCTAGCTTTTTGAAGGATTTCCACACTTTAATCTTTATTTTAAAAAATAAATGTTTGAAACTTACAGAAAAATGGTAGGGATGGTATGATGAAATTCCATACATTTTCACCTAGACTTACTCAACATTTTCTAGAAGATAAGACAACCACAAGTCAAAACAGTTGTTCAGAGAGAGTATTGGCTAAAGTAACACTAGCTACCCTAGTAGAATTCCAAGCTCTCTCTGTCAATACACATTATTATGTGTGTGTGTATATATATGTAATGTGTATATATTATTATTTATAGAAACATTTGAGGCTAACTTGCAGATATCATGGCCATTCACTTCTGAATATTTCAGTATGTAATATTTTCTTACAAAATTACAGTGCAAATTATCCAATTCTAGAAGTGAGCATTGATATGCCAACATTTGCTAGTATAGAGTCTATATCCAAATTTTAGTGATTGCTTCAGAGCAATTAAAAAACTTGTCCATGTTCTAACCTAGGATGAAGCACTACTTTCAGTTGAAATGTCTCTAGTCCTCTTCAATCTGCAACAGTTTCTCAGGTTGTCTTGATTTTTCTTGACTTTTAACTTATTTCGAGGAGCACAGTCTAAGTGTTTATAGAATGTTCCTTGCCTTGGGTTTTTCTGAAGCTCCTTCATGATTGCCTTTGGGCTATGCTTTTATGCCAGAGCTTTACTTGGATTTTAATTTTTTGCAGTCGTTAATTTAGAATACGTTTCCAAGCAGTGCAGTCATTATCAAAAGCTTCTCTTGCAGCAAAATGTCATAAATAGGTTCCAAGGAGTTTCATGTTGTTGAGATTTTTATCTCCACACCCTTGGTAACACATCATGAAAGTCACTTTCCCAGGGAGCTGGTGTGGAGGACAATAGACAGAGCAAACAGTCCTGGTGGGTACTTCTTTGTAACATTTCCAGTGTGTCCACAGCCTTTGGGCCCCAGCACCTCCTTCTTGCCTCCTCATACTGCTGCCCCTCAGTAAAACATGTAGAAGTCAGTGAATGAGTGAGTGTGTGGGCATGGAATGGCTTTTTCCAGCGAAGAGCTTGTGGTGGCTCATGTTACAAAATCTTCATTACTCTTACAAAATACACCACATAGTATAATAAATAATTCACATTAAATTGTACTTATCAAAATATGTAAAGTTCCTTCTGTGATATAGTACCATTGACTTGGATCGTTGCTAATTCTCAATTATTCATTAAGTGGATATGGATAGTACCTACTCATTGCCACTAGGAGCAATTCAAGTGGTTTCACTGATTCAGACGTGAAGTGCTGAGTGCATAAGATGTGGTGTGGACACAAAATTAGCTTAACTGTGTGTTTACTCCTTCATCTCTCCATTCCTTCTTCCTTCCTGCCACCTAGGATTTCCTTGCACAAAATGATGTTGAGACAGTGCCTTATGTCAGGCTCTGTCCTGAGCATTGGGTTTATGGGTTAAGGTCCTAGTCCTTGACCCCAGGGAGCTCTTATTAGAGCCTGATATTTGACCTCACAAGCCAGAGACCAAGTTTTCCTGTTGCTTTATGGCATCAGTTTACGTTTTTCCTAGTTTTGGTGATGATCAAGCAGAGAGATTCCGCTGTGGTAATTTTATGACTCTTGCTTCAGTCCACTGGCCCAGTGTTGCCAACAGCATATACATGCTCTCCTTAAACCTCACTAAGGAACGAGAACTCTTCTGTTGTTGGTACATGCCATTATCATAATGTTAATCTGCCACTGACCTTTTTAGCTTGCATTTTCCAAACTTTCAGTGGCTCTCAGTTCCTTTTCATGTTAAAGTCTGGCGAGATGTCCTTCATGTCTTAGATTATGGCCTGTAGACCTGTCAACTTCTTAAAAACCCATTATATTGTGCATATAATGTAATAAAAATAACTCTGGATTCGGATCCAGGTGGTCTAGGTTCCTCGCTGTGGTAGAGATGAACCAATGTTGTTCTCTGTTTCTGTTTTCTCATCTTTGTGGGCAAACAGCTACACTCTCTTTTCCAGGCTTTCTTACAGTTAGAAGTAACCATGTCACTGAGTTCTAGTTAGCAGAATGTTAGCAAAAATAATAGATCACCTTTAGTCTTGATTTCCAGAAACCTAACCTGTGCTCTTTTCTCCTACATGTAGACAAAGAACATACATGTTCATGGTGGAACTACAAGATAACAGACACCTGGATTTCTGAGTCACCTCAATAAATAGGAGTCCTCCAATTGGATTATTGAAGAACAGAGTAATAAAATTTTTCATGTTATTACTGAGATTCTGGTGTTTGTTGGAGTAGCTAGTGTTAGTTTAATAAATACACTGTCACATCAATAACCTTGACCATGTTGTCTTTCATCCTAATCTTAGGTAAGTCATTTAATCTCTCAGCACTTCTCCTTTGTGAATATGGGTAAGAAGAGCATTCTTGGCCCCGTGTTATAGTTGAAAAGTTAAATGAGATAACATCTGCCAAAAAAACCAAACAATTCAATGAACAGAAGGTAGTGCTATTATGGGATCTTGCCTCTCAGGTAGCTAATATAATGTGTCCCATTTAGCTACTGCAATTCCTTCCCTAACCGCGTCACATTGTCTGATAAATGGGTGGTTGGTGTTGGCTCTACTGTACCAGTGCTGCTCAGGCTGTATAAATTAGGGTGAAGAGCATTCAAGCTTTGGTGACTCCTTTGGACCTAGCAGTGTCAGGACTGCTTCTCTCAACCAGGGCATCGATAGTGCCTTATAGTCTTGGGTGATGTCCCAGAACTTGCCCTCCTGACTAAATAATTCCTATGATAAGCTCAGGCCAACTCATGTTTGCTCAAGCCTTTCCTGGACTCCTAAAGGTCTCATTATAATAGCAAATAAAACATTGAGTGTTTACAGTGTGGTATCATTGCATACATTGCTACAGGTCATCTTTACAACCACCTAAGGAAGGAGGTACTTTATCCATCCTTACGTTATAGATAAAACTGAGGCTTAAGGAATTTTCTGAGTCCCTCAGAATAGATGCATGCAAACTTGAATCTCCAAAAGAGCTCTTTTTTTACTCTCTATGTGTCTGATGGTTAATTCTACTTCACAGCCCAGTGTTACCTTCTAAGACTCTCACTGCTGAGAAAGTCAGACTTCCTTATAGGAGCCTCCCTTTGGAGGCTTCAAAAGAACAATATTCTTTTTCACTTTCTTCCAAATTTATTATTTATTAATCTTGTTCAATGGATCTTAATTTGCCTGAGGGTTATATAAATATGATTTCTTTAACATTAAGAAAAACCCTTTGTGACCATTAATCATGACATAATCAGTTTTATTAGATTACAAAATGCATAGCGGATTAGTAGGATGTGCTCCTGGGTGTGTGTAGGCGGCCTTGGTACTCTGTGTGGTCCCTTACCCATTCCTCTCTGGCACAGTCCCCTGTTCTGCTTCCAGGCTGCCATGGACTGTGGCATTTGTGCTCCACCACACCCATCTGCCATGCATTTCCTGCCTTGGAGCCTGCCGACCACGGATTGAATCTCCTGAAACTGAGCTGTATTAAATCTTTCCTCCCTTAAACTGTAGGTGTCAGGTATTGTATCTGAGTAGCAGGAAAGCTGGCTAATATATTCTCGGAGGGAAATTGCTTGTCAATGTAGTACCATGAATGTTCAGTCTCAGAGCAAGTGCAGGGTCGATGATTCTCCTACTTGTGTAGGTCTGACTACCTGCACTTGTCTTGCTGTGGGGTCACAGACCTTAATCCACCCAGACTTCTTTCAGCAAGTGTATGAAGTGGCTGTCTGGACATTTTCTACTCTACCAGTTGTGTCTGTCTGAAAAATAAAAGGCAGAATCATTTTACTTGATTTTGATAGGAATTTAGCAGTCTAAATTATATGGGCAAACTGTGCTGAACTAATATTTCTTGTGATATTTCCATACTCATTCCCAAATGTTGACTTATCTCCTGTGGAAGGTGAAGAATTTGGTTGTCAATCAAGTATGTTCTGTGTTAAAGGAAGGGGAATATGTAACAATTTATTCTTATGAAATGTGTAGAAGTCAGGAATAAACTGGGTATTAGTTGAACTCTTGAAACTTCAAAGTATTCAAGTCACTTTTAAATTTGGGGAGCCTGAGTTTCAGTATTGATAGCCTTATCATTGAATGCTTTGATTGATGAGTGAGAGGGTCGTTCCCATGGGACACTCACTGAAGTTCTTATTGGAGTTGAAAGGAAGGTGGTGTTTGGCTAAGACCACATGTAACTCTCCTCTCATTTCTAACTACTCTGCAGTGCAGGTTTCTTAGCTCTACATTACAGACCAGGAAGCCTGCTAGGCAGTTCTATTTAGCCTGTCTAAGACGCACAGCTACTAAGTGGCAGATCCAGGGTGTGAAGCCATGCAGTCCTGGCCTCACAGCCCACACCAAAAGATCTCTCTGTTTGGAGCACATCTGTTTCCTAAATAAGGAATTCCTATAATCTAAACATCCATAGGAAGTTATTGTGAAAGGCTGCAAAACAAGAAACAAGGCTTGCTTTGTTGAGCCCTTCTGTCCAGCCATGGTGATCCTGCCCCCTTCATTGTGCATTCCTCACAAAGGGTCCACCCGCCGCCAGCGCCAGAGGCCTCCCCTGGGGAGTGAAGGAGGACTACATAGGGGAGATCTTGAAAATCTGGAAGATGGAGCCAAAGAGATCCATGCATTTCTAATTAGACAGCCTGCCTTCCATGGCCTGCTCAATGTCCTGCTCCTCAGAGCATACTCAGAGAGTTTCAGCTTTGGCAAAGGCCTGTGAGATTTCATGCTCCTTTCCCTCATGTAATAGAAAAGTCATTTTTGCCTCAAGCTAGGGAAAACACTGGCATTTTTAAACTTGCAAATATTTGGTGAGGTCTTTTTTTTTTTAATATTGTTTGTGTTGGTTGGAAACCTGTGGACATTCGCAATTGTTAGTTCCCTTGCTGACCACTTCTGGAAACTTGCATGCAGAGGAAGGTTAAAAGCAGAGGAATGAAGTTGGTATTTAAACTCCGACTCTGATGAGTGGGTAAAGTTTAAAGACAATGCCTGTTGGGTTTTAAGTGGCACACAACCAAGTCATAGCCCTGGACAGTCAGTGGTGCATGGCTTCCTGTTTGTGTTCCTCACTTTCCAAAAAGCATAAAACAAAGCGAGGGAAAGACTCGCTGCCAACCCTTTGGTAGAACTAGAGTAAAATGTATATATTTAAGGTGTACAACTTGATTTGATATACAGCTACTTTGAGAAATAACCACCATAATCAAGCTAATTAACATACATACTAATGCAACTAAGACGCCAGCATTGTGTGTTCGCTGAGCAGGCTCAGGAGGTTTTGCTCATGTGCATATCTTCCTTTCCTCATTAATTTGCCCTAAAAGGGAAGCAGGAAATAAAGATCCAGCCCTCCATAATCTGAACCATCCGGGGAAGAGGCAGAGCAGAGCCTTCACCAAGGATTCAGATGTGTGGTGCAATGTGGTGGTCAGACCTCACTCACCACACAGGCTCCAAATTTCAAATGAGTTTTGCCCACTTCCTCTGCTTCTCTCATCATCTTGGGTCTGCACCAAAATGGGTTTCCCTTGGCTTTTTCCAGACCACACAATCTCAAGGCATAGCTTCTCATATTATTTTCTTCTGTTTTAAAGGTCAGAGAACAGACCCTACTTTAAGAACTCTCCTTACCTTGTCCTTCCTAGAGCTATCCTCTTTCACTCTAGTATAGTTGACTTCTCTGGATTTTTCTTCTTTCTTTCAGTTTGAGAGTCTCTGTCTCTGTCTCTGTCTGTCTGTCTGTCTGTCTCTCCCTCTCTCCCTCTGTTTTGTCTTTGTGTTGACAATCTCAGATGATATTTTTGGTGGAATTAGGCAAACCCCTCTCCACTACTTCCTATCAATGTTTTCAGGTCTTAGGGGCTTCTTTAGCAGAACCTCTGTCCTATCTCCCAAATCTTCCAGTTTTGGAACTGGAATCCCAAAGGGAGTGAACCAATCATTCCAGGGACTGGCAAAAAGCAGTGGAGTGCCCACCAGAAGGTAAACCCTGGAAATTCTGTGAGCAGAGATATAGTCCTATTCTCTTGGAGACTTCTCAGGTAACAAACATGCCTTTGACCTTCCAGGCGTCCTTTTGTCTACCTGCATGCTAATGCCAGCCCCAGGGAGAAGAGAGGAAAATGACACCAGAACAGTCTGTCCTAATATGTTTCTTATCCACCACCACTCTTGCTTTGGCCACTTTTACAACCCTCCCACGATGCTCCTTATTACTGTCCACTCATGAACATCCCAACTCCTAGGGTCAGGCATATGAACCCCTTTCTTAGATGTGCACTAGACATTTTACCCACAACACTTCACCCTCATTCTTAGCAGTTCTCCATATGTTTAGCTGAGCCAGATAAGTGATACCTTGATAGAGGCAGGTTACTATAGCCTTAATTCCCCACACACAAAAAATTTCTCCACATATTCTCTTTTGATTTAGGGGTAGACTAGAAAGAAAATAATTACCTTAAATCTTATTCCAGATGACACAATATGAAGATTTATCCCAGGCACATGCATGCATTCTTAATTATAATCACAGCATTGATCTGAGCTAGCATAAGATATATGGCTGTGAGTTGCTGGTGGTTTTGCATTACCATTTTAGTGCAATTAACGTTTACCATTCAAGTACCATCTTGTGCATAAGTCAAAATTTAAAAGAAGCTTGAAATGTTATAGCCTATCCAAGAAATGTTGCTACTATTGCATTTTAAAGATAAGGAGTTAAGTTTTTCAGTTTTAATTACATTACGGAATGATTCTTCTAAGGGAACCTAATTGTGAGGAATATAAATTACTTCATGAGTTTATGGTGAGGGACTAGTAATCCTTTTGGGAAGCAAACAAACAATCAAATTAGAATTCAGCAACATTCAGTGTTAAAGTTTCCCATTTCTGGGGCTGGGGATTTAGCTCAGGTGGTACCACACCTACCTTAGAAGCACAAGGACCTAGGTTTAATCCCCGGTAAAGTTTCCCATTTCTGTTTGGCTGTAACTCTTTAAAAAATCCTTTATACAGGAATATTGTCATTGGTAATGAAATCATTCATTAAACATTTACTATAGTGTTCAACATTTTTGCTTCGGTTTTGGGGAGGGCTGTAAAGAAAGAAACTGTGGTTTCAAGGTGTGGTTTAAAGCTAGCCGTGGCTACCGTTCTAGGCCTACTTCCAGGAGTGGCATCTCACTCTCATCAGGACATGATATCCCCCCAGCCCTCTTGGGGCTCCAGGTTTGCAAATTCACTCTTCCTCTGCCATGATTAGAATTGCTATTTTCCCTCCGAGGTACTCAGCTAGCTGCTGGGGCAAAGCAGCTGATTAAACAAAGTCACACTCTGGTGTTGATGACTAAAAGCACTTAAAAACATCCTGGGGTGTTTGCACTGTAGACCTTGAGCCTATAATGATGGAATTTCAGGCCCTGCAACTGGCTGGTAGGGATATAATTTTTGTTGAGAGAGAGGCACATTTTTTTTTTTTTGAGACAGGGGCTTAGTAGTTCAGGCTAGCTCTGAGCTCACTATGTAGCCCAGGCAAGCCTCGAACTCAACAATCCTCCTGCCTCTGCCTCCCGAGTGCTGGGATTACAGGTGTGAGCCACCATGCCCAGCACTGTGGTATGTGGCATTGATTGCTGGTGGGTGTGAGTCTCCACGCCCAGCATTGTATGTGGTTATGGGAGATTGAACTCAGGACCTTGCGCTTGCGAGGCAGGTGCCGGAACCACTGAGCCAACCCTCTGGCCTGAGAGGCACATGTTTTGATGCCACTCAAATCATACCACTTGTAGATTTTAACAGAGTGGGTATAAAAATAATCTGTAAAATGACATTTTGCCCAAGCCCTTTCTCTCAGTGCTTTAAATGATCAGGAATAGGTCTTAATCCTTTCTAAAAGGAAGTTTGGCTCAGGAGCACATCCGTCTGCCCCTTCTTTGAGCCACAGTGGGACCCTGGACCTTGCGTTGTAGAAAGGAGGAAATACCCATCATGTGCAAATTTATTCGCAAGAATGGAGCCCAGACTTCTAGGAGAAATAGAGAAAATCCTTCACACTTGCCAAGGAGCAGCCCCTGATCTTACTTGGGAGGATAACAGCAGATGTTGGCTATGTTTCCAGAAGCCTTCTATGTGCTTTCCATGTACAGAAAATGAGCTCACAAAACTAAAGAAGTGCAAAATAAATTTAGCTTTTGAACTGTGGTTTTTTGCAGGTTTGTAGCATTCATACTGTCCTATGTTACTAAAGATTAAAATGGCATGAACACTTTGGGTCATCCCGTATTTACTCATTTAGTCTTCATGAGTACTCTGATACATGGGTATTGCTCCTTACTCCATTTCACAAATGGAAAGCAAAGGCACTGTGCTGTTAGGTAATCTTTCCAGTGTTATGTAGCCAGATAGGGGAAGAGCTGTGATCAAAAGCCTGAGGAGTGCTGGCCTGGTATGCATGCTGTTATCCACAGTGTTACACTGCCTCTTGATGGTTATTAGGAGACAGCAGAGATGCTGTCCTCTTTGAAGCACAGCTAACTCAATTACAAGTCAAGTGTGTCACCTTCCCCAGCAGCCTTAAATTGCCATAGCTGAATTTTAGCCCTTAGCAGAATGGTACCTTTCCACATGCTGTGTATTATCAGCCCATCCTTGGGTCCAAAATCATGAATGATGACCCTAGGACTGCTAAAAGTTCCCAGTGTCCCCCACTTCTGTGTCCTCTACTCATCTACATACTGTGATCCCATTATACTTGTTGAATTAAATTATGTGAGAGTGCCAAGACACTTTGGCATGCCTAGCCAATTTGGGCAGATGCTCCTGTCTTGCTCTCCACATGACTCCTGACTTATTAGATGGCTTTGCAATAATCTTATTTTCTTTCTATACTTTTCTTGTCCATCTTAAACCTTTCTCCACAAAACCACTATAGTTAGCCCAGGCAGCCATAGCGAGTACCAATGAAAGACTACACAATATGGCTCAAATCTGCTGCCTTTTTTTCAGTAGTAAGGAAAGCACAGTGCATCACTTTCGAGAGCCAGTCTTATCAAGCCAGACCCGATCCTAAACCTGTTTATACCTGCAATCAGGCAGTCAAGACTGTCAGCTGTCATTCCAGGGGCTCCATATGTCTTTCCCAGATCACCTGTGCTTCCTTTCCTAGACTCACTGGCCATCATCTATCCTCATCTATCTTTGACGTGGAGACTCCTGTATCTCCCAACTCTGTTTTCTTGGCTATCCTAGCCCTTATGACCTGGTGAGTACCAGGCATTAACACCTAACATCTAGCAGGCTCTGTCTCTCATGACCCACAACAGAAGCCCTGCTTGTGGACCTGACTTAATGGCACTGCCCCTGGTACCTGGCACCCCCAAGATGGACCTGGTCCTATTAGCCATGGTTTGATCAATGGTAGTTTATTTATTGCTGGAATTTCTGAAAACCTAGAGGCTGCCTGAGGATTTCTGAGCCTTGAGTTGATTAGCAGTTGACAATGGGTTTTGATGAGAAAATAAAATATTTTGTTTATCTACTTGAGAGAAGGAAAATTAGGAGTGAAAAAGAGAGATGGGAAAACATGATTTCTCAGCTTTTCAATGAGATTTTAAATGGTTTGGATCTTCTAAGTTCCTAGGCACTGCTGAAAAATTCTCCAGATGTTGATTTTACATTTTCACTCTCAGAAATATTTATGAGTGCCGGGCGTGGTGGCTTATGCCTGTAATCCCAGCACTCAGGAGGCAGAGACAGGAGGACTGCTGAGTTCGAGGCTTGCCTGGGCTACATAGTGAGCTCAGGGCCAGCCTGAGCCACAAAGCGAGACCCTGTCTCAATAAAGAAAAAAGAAAAGAAATATTTATGAGGTGCTCATCTCCAGCTAAAGCTGTCAGGAGACTCAAAGAAGTCTTAGAAGGGATGTTGGGTAAGTCACTGTACTATTCAAAGAGTGTTTGAATATAATCAAGAGATACATTTACACTTCCACACACAGCAGAGTGAGATGGGAGCTGGTAGGGATCAGAGGCTCTTTCCAATAGTGGATACCCCAGCTAGAGCCATAGTCCAGAAGGAGATCCTCAGCCAAGTTTGCACGTGGTAGAAGATTTCCCAGACTTGCTCTTGGTCTACCATTGTTAAAGCCATGGCGAAGGTGAGCTCTCTAGAAGCAAACTGAGGTAATCTAAATGGAATAGTCTTTGGAATCAAAGCTGGGGTTGAAACTCACTTAGGTACTTCAGGTTTCTCAATCTCTCAGAGTCTCAGTTATCATTCATAAAATGGACCCGTGCTATTTAACTTGAGTTGCTGTAAAGACCAAACAGTTAATAGATGAAGTTAATGGGCATAAATCAGATACTAGTCTATAGTTGCCTATAGAAGCCTGCACCTGCTGTTCTTGAGAGCACACGTGGTTTTTAATTGCTGACATTAAAAGCATATAGTGATCTCAGCACTCTGGGTCCCAGACTGGGCAATTTAATGAGACCCTGCCTCAAAAAAAAAAAAAAAAGATTGGGATATAGCCCAGTGCAAATCCGTGGGTTCAATTCTCAATACTGTCCAAAAATGGGCATCTTAAATGAGCAGACATTTCTCAGACAAAGAAGTAGAAACAAAATAAACATATGAAAAAATGTTCAGCACCATTGATTGAGAGATGCAGATGAAAACAATGCTGAGATTCTTCTACCTCACTCCAGAAAGAATGGCTGCTATCAAGAAATCAACCAGTAACAAATTCTGGTTGGTGGGGTTGTGGGGAGAAAGGAACCCTTCTTCACTACTGGTGGGGATGTGAACTGGTGCAACCACTGTAGGAAACAGTGTGGAGATTCCTCAAAATACTGTGAATAGAGATCCCATTTGACCCAGCTCTCCTCTTTCTTGCTATTTTCCCAAAAGAATTAAAAGCATCATACCACAGCAATATATGTACATCTTTGTTTATAGTATCATGATTTTTAATAGCTAAATCTTAGAAACAGCCCAAATGCCCATCAGCTGATGACTGGATAAAGAAGATTATTTTCATACAATTGGAGTACTACTCAGCCATAAAGAATGATAAACTAGAGACATTTATAGCTAAATGGATGCACATTGGAGTAATATGTTTAAGTGAAATAAATAGGGCACACATGTAAATACTGAGTAGTTTCTCTGATGTGAGAAACTGAAAGTTTAAATGAGGACCCAGAACTATAGTAGATAATGTGGAAAATGGAAGCAAAGGTCCAAAGGAGAAGGGGAAGTAGGAGGGGTGGGGAGAAGGAAAGAAGGAAAAGAAAAAAAAAGAAAAATGGAAACAAAGTAAATAGGAAGGGGTGGGGGTGGAAGGGAGGGAAGGGGAATGGGGAAAAATCAAGAACCAAGATATACCATATACAGGTACACATTCCCAATGATGAATATGATCGTAATGTTTACCTAAAATGTACCAATAAGCTTAATGAATAAAAAATCCTCAGTACAAAAAAAAGGAAATATACTGTGATGGTTAATATCTTTTAGGGGCTCTGGTTTTTCAAAAACAACTCACCAGGAAGATATTCAGAATCATCCTTTTCAGGCATCTTCTGATCCAGTCAAGTTTCCTCTATAAAATACTGATAGTTTGGCAAATGATTTGGTCGAATAAACTCAATTGCAATTAGGCCGTCAGGTTTGCTTTCTGAATGAGCTCATGAAAACAATGTTTTTTTGACATTATTTAGTCCTACTCAGGCCACTATGCCAGTTACATGACAAATGAGTACTGATAGCTAAACGTGGAACTAGGTGAAATCTTTTCCTTTGCTATTTCTAAAGCAACTCAAAGTAGGTTTTAATGACCAGCTTTGCTTGACAAGAGTGGCCTAAATTGTAGGAAGTAACCTATGGTGAGCATCTGCTCTGAAGATTTTTCTGTTATCCCTGGGGAATCCCAAGTCTGAGGGTGTATGAGAACATTAGAGCATGTCAGCTGTACTAAAACACATTCTTCTCACCTAGTTACCTTTGTCCCTGAAGTTGAAAGAGTCAGATTTGTGACTTGGATTGTTGAGGGGGAATTATTGAGAAGGCAGTTGCAGGTGTGAGAGTGTACACTTTGAAGATATTGCCACCACCCAGAATACACCAGAAGATCATACACATATTTAACAGTGGGTCAATAAAGAAAGTCTGCAATCTAAGTAGGCTTCAGGTTTTTTCTACCCTGCCAAAACTGTTTTTTCTCCATTTGAAGAGAATTTTTTTAGCTAAAAGTAAAGAAGCCTATCACAACTCCCTTTCTCTTTTGCCATTGATTTAATTCTAGAGGGCTATTTTAATAAAAGTTTCTCACTTAACAGTCACCAGGAGCATCTCTGGGATTGAGGTAATGTTAGTGTATCTGGCACAATCCAAGAATCATTCAAGGCAGCTGAAAGAGATAAATGATGATAATGAGTTCATCAATGGCATTGATCAGCAAATGTATCAATAAAGAATTCAATTTTTAAAAAGTGAAAAAAGCTATCTTGGGATTTCTCAAACCCCCAGAAAGGCAAAAAGAATAAAAAAAAAAAGAGAGAGAGAAAAGACTATTGAAGTTTCCTCACATGGGATGGTGGTAGTCCAAATGACACAATCTAATAGGAAAGTTATTTAGGGGTATAGTTAAGGTCGAGTGGATAAATTCAATGGGATATTTTATTTCTTGTTTGGAGAGAGGTGGATAAGCATATTTTTACCAGTAAAACCTAAGCCTTTCCATACTCCCTAAAGGTTTAGGATTTTGTTTTCCAATTAATCCCAAGTCAAGAACTAGAACAACATTAAGTTCCTAGTGTTTGAAGGCCTAGAACTTGCATCTGTTCAGTGAAAGATTTGCTTTCTGTACACAGTTGCCTCACTGATTTTTCTCAGTGTCAGTTGCTCTTGAATCTTCTTTCTGTTTGCTCCTTGGACAATGGCTGGTGTTGGTTTTCAAAAGCTACCTGCAAAGCATGAGCTACTGCTAGACATGAGAGGTAGTGGTTATTTGAGGGGACAAAGATTTTATTAATGATCTGTCACAGATCATGACTAAGGAGTAGACCTTGGAAGAGAAAAAGGACTTTAGTGGCAAAACCATAGAATTTCCCTAAAGCCTGTAGTTGATAGTATTGTACTAATGTTAATTTTCTGGTTTTGAGGATTGTATTACAGGTATATAAGATGTTAATGTTAGGGAAAGCTGGGTAAAAGGTATGCATGTATTCTCTGTACAATTTTTGCAACTGTTCTGCAAATTCGAACTTATTTCAAAATGAAAAGCTAAGAAATAAGTTTCTTGAAAACGAAAGCAAAACAAAACAAAACAAAAAACCTACCACCCCGTATAATATTGTACTATAAAGTGCCTCAGTGAACCAGATGAAGGTAAATAATTATCTTCCTCCATATTCTGTGTTTAATTCCTACAAGTTGTAACTTGTGTAATTCATCTTGATCCCATGGGTAGCCTATGGGAAGATGATATTTCATGTTGCAAAAGTAAAAGGATAAAATTGAAAAGAGCCTCTCCAACTTGGTTTTACAAACTTTATTACTTGTGATAAATGTGTCTACAAACAGGGAGATATCGATGATGTAAATATGTATGTGATACATATTTTAAAAGCAGAAACTTGGAAGGGAGAATTTTAAGCAGGTGGATTCTAATTATTTGATTTCTTTCTTAAATGCCGTGTACTCTGAGTCAGAATCCAATTGTTTCAAGTCTTCATTAATCAGTGACACCATTCATCAACTAGACACATTGGCATAATGAGCTCTCATAAATACAGTGTTTGTGATCTTTCGTGGAATATTAGAATGAGGAATGGGGGGTGAGATGTGTGAAATCATGCAGTACCCCGTCTACTTACTCTAAAGCATACTTACATATGCCACATTGAATTAACATCCTGTCATCTTCTCTGTTTCATGTCTCTCTGCCTCTTTCTCTGTCTTGCATATATGATGAATGAACTAAGGGCACCTGCCTCAATCCCTTAATTGAGGCAGTTCAGGTCCAATCATGATTGTTAACTGAGAGAAACCAAATCATTTGTCATGGAGCTTAATTTTGCCGTGCTCCCTGCTTTCCTGCTATTATTTGTACTTACAGTAGATGATAAAAGCAGTTGTGTGGCCTCTTCACAGGAAAACAAATCCAAGCTGCAATCCAAATCGAAGCACCTGGGGCTGTAGATGAGCTAGGCTCAAACAGCTATTTTTCCAGCCTCAGTTGCCTCTCAGGTTGCCTGAAATGAACTGAGATATTTTTGAGTGAAAGTTAGCTCCTGCATTTCCAAATACTGTCTGTGTTCTCAAGGGAATGAGCATGTGAGGTTACTCCTGAGACAGTATGGAAGGCCAGAGCCCTTTCCTCATTATAGCACCTCAGAACTCATGGACTTCACCTGCATTTCCAAAACTGCAGTTCTTGGACTTGGAAGCACTTGTGTGCACATTAGAAATTGGACAGAGAGGCATTATGGAGAAACCAGGAGAAAAGTATAGTCTTGTGGCCAAAGGATAAGACATTTGTGGAAATGGCATTTCCTTGGGATTCCACCATTCCCTCACTTTCACTAATTTTCACCTGTTGGCAATAGAGGTGATACCAGTTTTGAGATCTTTCTTAAAGATGGTAAAACAGGCATCCCTTTCATCGTAAAGGAGCTTCAGAAACAATATGTTTACTGCTGGTCACAATCAATCTTCTGACTAATCAAACTGTTCCTCTAGTGTGGGGTTGTAGGATGGGTAGGGCAAGGGGAAAAATGAGAATTAAGTCATGTATATACTGGTACAAGTTCTCAATGTTGAGCATAATCATGATGTGTATATATAATGTACCAACAAAGATTCAAATAAAAAAAGCTGTCTCCCTAAACCATCACACAGAGCTTCCCTGGGCCCAGTGTATGATGAATTGCAATGAGAGACTGCTCTTCCCTTTTTGGAATCCAGTCTTGAGTATGGCTCAATCCAGACTCTGATGTGTAAGTAGGGTTTGTGTGTCTCACATTCTGTGTGAGTGTGAGGCGGGGTATTATTCTGGATAAGAGAGGACAGAGCCTGAGAGCAGCTTGAGGGATGCTGGGCATCCTTCTGAGATGACTCAGTTTTACCTTCTGAAGTCATTGCCCTTGAGGACTTCTGCTTTAGGTCAGAGGATTCCAAGTCTGTATCTATCTCTGAGTTATCTGGAGAAGCTTTCAAAAACATACATTCTAGAACTGGTGTGGACCTCAGTGATAGAGTACTTGTTTAGCAATGTGAATGACCTTGGGTTTGAACCCCAGCCCTGCAAAAGGGGTAAAAGTACTACAGATTTGAGGAATCCATCCTAATCTTGAATCAGAACTTTTAGGAAAGGGTCAAAGAAAGCCTTTCCCAAAAACCCAGGAGATGGCTCAGACCTAAGATCCAGTTTCGAGACCACTGCTCTTGACCACTATTAACTAATCACTGTTCCGTAATTCTAAATGAGTAATAATAATGCTTACAATTTACTATGTTTATACTTCTAAGAGCTTTATATAATAATCTTAAATTCTCACGATGGTCTCATGAAAAAAGTGCTATTATTATTCTCATTTTGAAGATGAGACAATTGACACTCAGAGAAGTAATATAATTTGCATACGATTCCATAGTTAATAAGTGGAGGAACCAGGATTCACCCACAAATGGTCTGACTTCTAAGTCTAGGTTCTTATTTATAGACCACAGTGCTTTGGGGTGCTGGGTATTCTCTGAGAAAATTTTGGCTCCAGGGAATAGAGTGGAGGATGGAAGTAACTATATAAGAAAAGAATAAAACATAGTGTGTCTGTGCAGGGCTGTGTGTGCTTGCATATGGAAATGTTAGCCCTGTGGGATTGGATGGAGCACTGAAGAAGCTAGTAGATTACTGAGCCTGAAGAAAGAAGAGTATATGGCCTAGTGAAATAAAAGTGAAGTTTGAAGTAAAAAATGTGACTTCCAGCTCTCCCGTTTGCTAACTGTAGAACTTAACCTCTCTGGGCCTCAGTTTCCCTGTCTCAATAAAGAAAACTGGTAAGATTTCCTTTGAAGATCTGTAGATGACAGATAAGGTTTATAAGCTGCTCTGCATATAGTGGATTCTATTTTATGACAGTCATTATTAAATGCAGTATATTATAAAGACAAAGAACAACAATTCTCAAAGGACTGGTGTCTTGACCTTGAACTTTAAGAATGTGATTACAAATAATCCAACTGAAAAAAAAGTAATTCAAAGTGACTAGAAAAGTTCAGAACACATTTCCCTTTAGAAAATTGCCTGGATGTCATTCCAGGTTTTGAGGAAAAGTTATTCAAAACAGTTTTTCTAGTTCTTATGAAGGATTTTAGGAAACCTGGTGACTGATGGGGACCTGAAGAGTGGATATAGATGCTTTTAAGTACTAAGTTAGTCATAAAAGATCAATTGATTTTCTTTCCTTTTAGCATCTTGTTCTCAAAGGTTGCCTTGGGCTTTTAGATATGATGATCATGGTTCTAACTGGGGAAATCTCGGAGAAAAATTCTCCTCCTAGATGAAACATATATATATACATTCTAGCCTAGTGTGTGTCTCATTGGTTATACATAGCCCTTAAAATTTGGTGATAGGTCAGACTCTGATATTGCTAATAATTGAAGAATATAGGATGACAATTAAATGTTCTATAAAAGAAAGAAGAAAAATTACAACAAAAGTCTTTCACTATTGGAAGAATATAATGATCCCAGGGAGAGTAATCAGGTAACATTAAAAAAGGATTCTTAGGAAGACTCAGCCTGTCAGGGACATTTTCTACATGTCAGGACCAGTGAAATAGTGTTCTAAGAGAAGAGTCAGAAACTGTCTTGGCTGAATCATACAAAGTCAGGCGAAAATTGAATATGATAGAAAGTTTCAGCTGGGCATCTTCAATTTCGTTCTTGAAGATACATTGACAAGACTTAGAATTAAGAAAGATTCTGAACTGCAATCATGAGAATAACAAATTATCGCTGCGTAGAAAACAGATTTCACAACTATAAAGCTAAGTGAAAAAAGCTGGATACAAAGATATACATAATCGGATTACCTTCACATCATGTTCCCAAAGAGATAAAGCTAATGAATATTTAAAGTCAGGCATCATAGTTACCTTGGGCAATAATAATTGGGACGAGACACAAGAGAGATTGTAGTGGTTATATACTATTTTTGATCTAGTTGTTATAACCAACAACTAGATCAAAAATAGTATATAACCACACAGATAACCCTGTGTTGTTTATGAAATATCTAATAGTATAATTATAATTTGTGAATTCTGTTTATCTTTCAATAAGAAGTTATAAAAATAAAGGTTTTATTTATAAACAGAGAGTGACTTCCTTCAAGAACACCAAAGTACAAATACCTAATCTCAGAGTTTATTTCTAATGGCTTTACCCATAAAAAATTTCTCTTCTTGAATTGTAAATCCAACTTCATTTACTGGTCAGACTAACCCTAATATTTCAGTTGGGATTTTTGAGAAGTGTGTGCTAAGATGGAATTTGTTGTGCAACATTCCTTTGAAAGAAATTAGAGTGAGAGGAGTGATGGAAGCTTTAGGCAAAAATGCAGGTTTGACACCTAGAAAAGGAGAGAAAGGATAGAGAAGACCAAATAGGAAGACCTTTGGACCACATATTAGCCTTGATAAAATCCTGGAAGAATTGATAGAGACTTCTTGGGTAAATGTTATCTAGTAAAAGGATATTAATACTTGGCAGAAATTGTGCTAGCTTCTCTGTCATGCTCAACTTTGGCTAAGAGCAGCCCTCAAGTGTAGTCTTAGTTTGAATGCTATATTGAATTCACAGATACAACAACCTGAGGATGTGAGTTGAATATACAGAAGGGGTCCTCTTGAATAAAGTTATCAGTAGTACATGTCTATGCCCACACTTAGGTATATAGTGATGTTCATGAAATGGGAGTTGGTCACAGCTTACTGCATACAGAAATGTTGTCTAGCATGTCACAGACATCAAGGTTAATGTACTATAGTTTATTACCTTACTGTTTACTAGTTAGGAGAGAATAAGAAAAAGCAAAGTACTGTACAATAAATAGCACATAAGGATGTTATTTCTAAATAGAGTATTTTTCACCACGTGATGGTAAAGATAACTTCTTAAAAGAAAAGCAAAGGGCTCTCAGTGTGTGTAAGCTCAATTTCTAGAGAGTATTCTTTGAACTACTTAAGAAAAAAAAATGGCCCCTGTCATGTTATAGTAGGGTTATGTCACAGAATATATAAAGGTTGTGATCTTGGAGTTTTGACTCCTCTTTCATTCTCAAGAATGATAAACCAGCAGTGTCAATTGGTGAAACATTTCCTTCTTATAACACTTTAAGTTAATTTTTCCACTCATCCCCTTCATCTGCACTGTTTTAGTTACTTACTTTTTTTGTTGCTGAGACAAAACATCCAACACTCCTAAGTTAAGAGAGGGAAGATTTATTTAGCTTACAGTTTGTAGAGGTTTTAGTCCATATTCAACTGGCTCTAGGACGGGGTGGCACAGCACACAGGCATCACAAAGGGGAAACTGTTCATGGTGGGCCCAAGTAGCAAAGTAACTAGGTAGGAACACAGATTTTCCTACCCCTTATATCTTATCCAAGCTACTCAGAGCAGGAAGCACTCATACCCTTAATCTTAGTGCCCTTGATCCTACATTGTATCATGAATCAATTCCAGCCTCACAACTCTAGATCCAGCCACCTCTGAAAAAGCCTCACCCACGACCAAATGAGGCTTTAGGAGGACATCCAGACACAAGCCATAACATATGTGTTGCAGCAAAATCCACTAAGTAGCCTACCAAGGGGCCTTAACATTAAAAAAAATTGCTGATTTCAACTTTAAGTATCAACTATTCCTCCTGCAAACTACTATCATAGACCACTGCAGTTCAAGGAAAAACAAATTGCTCATTTCTACATTTCTTTGCAATGAGCAATATTAATTTATGTAGCACAGTTAGTCTTAAAAAGCAAGATGCACTCTGTTCCAGACAAGATGATTGCATATACGTCTCCTTTCTTTTTCCTGATAAGTTGACTACTAACAATGTAACAAGAGGCAATCAAAGACTAACTGTGAAAGATCATAAGATCATAAGAGGAATAGAAGGGAACTTCTTTGACCTGATAAAGCCATGCATGAAAATCACACACCTAACACTGTACTTGATGGGGGAAAAAAACTGAAGGCCTTCTCTCTAAGATTAGGAAGAGGCAATGATGTTTGCTTACCACTGTTACTCAGTATAGCACCAGGCATTCTAGCAACCATAATGAGAAAAAGAAATGAATGGCATATAAATTGGGAAGCAGGAAATAAGCTTTCCATATTTATAGATGACATAATTGTCTACTAAAAGTTCCCAAACAATTCATAAGATCAACATGTAAAATTCAACTGTATCTCTGTGTACTAACATTGAACATGAAGAAACAAATTTAAAATGCTATATGATTTATAACTGCCACAAAGAAAATTAAATCTTTCAATATAAAAATATGTGTAACATTTTATCTCCTGAAAGTTATAAAATGCTGATATTAAGAAGAGTAATTAAATGGAAGGATATACCAAGTTCATGGATCGGAAGACTCAACATAAATTTGAGTACTAGGATGTTGATCTCTTTTTGGGAGGAGGCATTCTGCCTAGCACACAAGCTGTTTAGAGAAAAAGTTTGCTAACTTTAGATGAAGAATAGAAGATTGAAGAATTTTTGGTTGGAATCTAATGTAATGTAATAGAAACAGAGCTTCCTATTTAAGAATTTTTCATTTCCATAATCCCTAGATCACTCCTTTCCCTAAATCCACCTAAAATCATTCTGGTAAATCAGACAAGGATTACATTTTGACACTGTGAATGAATTAAAATACAGACAATCCCTTGATGTCTTTGTCTTGCAAAATTCTGTCCTGTCTGATTTCTAAGGGATTTAAATATTCCTTTCAACATCAAATTTAGTCATAATCTCTCCCAACAAGCCAGAAAATCCTTATTCATCTTTTAGTAATCTAACAGGTATTAACATTTTCCAAGTTAGTGGAAAATAACTGTACTGAGATCAGATTAAAAAGCTCTATTAAATATGATTGCTGCTACAAAGCAATCAGGACTCCCTCTCCAAAGTTTACCAAACATATTATAAGAAGGGAAAAAGGGATTGAAAGGGAAAGGACTGGAAAAAAAAGAATCAAGATGTATCATGTAAAGGTACAAATTCCTTATGATGAATGTCATCATTATGTATATCTAAAATGTGCCAATACATTTAATTAATTAAAAAATAGTCTGTCTATTTTAGCTTCCTTGTTCATGTCCATAGGAAACAAACACTATTTAGGAAGCTTTCACTTTGACTCTCTTATTTTTCAGCAATTCTAAATGAAAACCCTTTTACTTACTCTCTTTTGAATTTCAAAATAATATATGTACCATTGTGTTCATTCCTAACTATAACTGTTCATTATCAGATCTCTAAATATTTTTCTCCCATTTTCTTTAAGCGTTTAGCTCTTTAAACTGAGGATTCATCCAAATCTCACTTTATTTCCTTAAAAATTTCATTTATATATTCATTTTAAGTATATTTTGAATAGCTTGTTGACATCACTAATGTATCTGTTTTTAAAAATGCTTTTCTCCCTGAGGGGGAAATATATGTTTATAAATTATAAAGGAAAATAAAATTATTTCAGTATTTTAGTCACCTGGTGTTTATATATTCAGTTGGGATGGATATAAATTTTAGAACAAGTCTTTGGCTAAAACATTAGATTTTCATGTTATGGGTATATTTTAAAAATTATGAAATGAATTTTAAATTAAAATCTATAAAAGTAAATCCAAAATTCTTTTGTATTCTTTTGTTAAATGAGCGTATCTTGAATTTAACCTATTTAAATGTACATAATGCAAATACTTCTGAATAAAAATTTCATACTACAACAAATTCTTATTCTATAAGACAGCCCAATAAAAATGTGCTTACCTGAGAGATATTAACTCCTATGGAAGTTACTGGTGTTGAACAAAAGGCTCACCATTTTCTGCTTTTTGGTATTTTGGCTGAAAATGTAGCACACATGTGTATCAATTCTGTATCTAGCTTGCCACTGAAAGGGCTCCAAAGAATCAAAAGGATACAGGTTAACATAAGTACCATTGGGAAGCTGTTCTGTGGCTTCAGGTTGATGGTTGGGGTTTGACAAAAAGTGAATGGCCTACTAAAAGTGCAAATGACAAAGGCTTTGCTGAAAATGTCCTTCCCCTGGGGGTATGGGAGCTATGAATTGCAGAAGAACTCAAAGCAAAGAGGGTGATGGAGCTGGGACTGGGAGCAGCCACTCTAGGACTGGTACAGAGGATATGGCTGGATAAGAGATTGGGAATGACCTGAATAAGAATGTCAAGGGGATGTCTGATCTAGCTCAGAAATTTCAAGGGCAAGATCAGATCATTATGGATACGCAGATATCAGGATCAAAGAACCTAATGGTAGGAAGAGCCCTCTGGAAGTTCTTTGGAGGCACCAGCCTTCCTCAGATTGGAGCGTTCAGGTTACAAGATGTCCAGCATGAAAACAGCATTTCAGTACATGGATCTCAAGATGCTGAAACACTGGACTGAAATGTGTACTAGGAATGAATGTGAAATTTTGCTATAGGTTTAAAACAATTACTTAAAGAAATAAAAGATGAGGAAACTTGGCTTACCAGCAGTCCATGTAAAAAATTCTGGAGTTTAGCCAACAAAGACACAAAGTTGCCCTCAGAGTCATACTTACTAGGCATTTCCTTGTGTGTCCCATACTATTATCTTGCTAAAGGTTTCATTGGTCAAAAAGTTTAGAAATGGACCGGAGATTTAGCTCAGTGGTTCTGGTGCCTATTAAGCACAAGGTCATGAGTTCAAACTCTGGTAACCACATACAGCAATATTGGGCATGGTGACTCATGCTCACCAGCAATCAGTACCACATACCACAATGCTAGGCATGGTGGCTCAAGCTTGTAATCCCAGCACTTGGGAAGCAGAGGCAGGAGGATTGCTGATTTTGAGGCTTGCCTGGGCTACATAGTGAGCTTGGGATCAGCCTGAACTACAAAGCAAGACCCTGTCTGGAAAAAAAAAGTTTGGAAAATACTGCATACTCTATTCTTCTTTAGAAATTTAACTGTTTATAGTGGATTGAAATTTCAGGAGAGTTCTGTACTAAAAAGTCTTGATTAGTTGTTTTTGTGAATTAATCAGGATGGTACAGTTCATATTGTACTAACAAACATCTGCCAAGTGTCAGGGGCTTAAAATGACAAAAGTTTATTATTTATGTTACATGGCTATCGGGGCAAGCATCTTTCCCTGTCATTGCATTTTGGCTGAAGGGAAGGTCACTATATAGAGTACTGCAAATCATTTTAGATGGCAAAGAGAATATAGCAAAACATGCATGTACTCTTTTCTGTTTCTTTTAAATTTTGTGATACATAAAAATTGTACATATTCATAGGGTACCATGTGATGTTTTGATATACATATAGATTGTAATGTTCACATCAGAACAAGCATTTCTATCTCTTGAGACATTTTATTTCTCTGTGATGATGGCAATTAAAATCTTTCTGGCTTTTCTGGAAATAGAGTACATTATTGTTATCTATGATTATGCTACCACACTGTAGAATACCAGAAGTTCTTGCTCCAGTCTAATTGTAACTTATTACTGGTTGATGAACTTCTCCCCTTTCTGTCCTCCTCTCCTATGTTTCCTAGGCCTAGGCCGCTATTTTACTCTCAATTTCTATGGTAACAACTTTGTTAGATTCCATATGTGAATGAGATCATGCAATACTTACCCTCTTATACATCATTTATTTCACTTAACAGAGTGATCTCCAGTTCCATCTATGCTATCACAAATGAAACGATTTCATTCTTTCTTATAGCTAAATAGTATTCCATTGTGTCTATGTGTCACATTTTCTTTATCCATTTCTCAGTTGATAGACACGTTGTTTTTCATTTCTTGGCCATCGTGAATAGAGCTGCAATAAATGTGGGAGTGTGGATGTTTCTTCAATATACTGATTTCATTTCCTTCGGATAGATACCCACTAGTGGGAGTGCTGGATCATATGGTAGTTCCCCTTTTAATTTTTTGATGACATAGTTATTTTTCATTATAAAACACTTCAAGCATATATGAATAGAGGGAATAGTATAATGATCCCAAAGTCTCATTACTGAGCTTCAGCAATTTTTATCTACAAATAATAAAAATTGCAGTATATATGTCACTAAAAGAAAAGATGCTTTGAAAACTAACCACAACTATCACATCTTAAGAAAATAACAGTCTGGACCCTTAGAGCTGCCCATTAATAGCACAAACTACTACAGACAGAAATGAAAGCCTGGTTGGTTGATAAATACATATTGAGTTCCTATTATGTACCAGACTTGGGCTTGCAGGGAATTCTACAGGTAAAATTCCAGGAGCTAGAGATTTGGGGAATGCTAGAAATGCCAGATGAGGCCTCCTTCCTCATGGAGCAATACCCGTACTGCTTGTGTCCAAGTCAGTCTGTTTGAATAGAGATGTTACAAACTCGTGGAGAGGATTTTTGTTTCACTAGAGGACTAGTCTAATACTTGCAGATTCTAATTTTAATGTTATTTTTTCTTTCCCAAGAATCAATTCCTTATTTATGTCTGTAAGTATTTTTATGGAAAGTATATCTTCTCTGTTTTATTTACAGAAAGTGATTTGGATTTTGCTCACATCTCTGCACTTTACCCTGTATATCTACTGTTCAGGACACTAAGGGTCAGATGGCCAGGACTGTTCCTAGCTCACATGCTGTCTCTGTGTGAATTAGAAAAAGGTATATCTTTCTCCAGACAGACCAACTCTTCATCAAGGTACATGGTTTGGTGTTTCAACCACAGAACTGGAATTCAGACTCTTTTTGTCCCCTCAACCAGAACTCATCCTTGTGTGGCAAATGACCTCTACAACAGCACAGAGCAGCTCTGTCAGTGGCTATCTGATCTGAGTATTTCCTATTTTAGGTCTGTGCAGCTTTTATGTTGTCTACTCCCAAATACAAATAATTCTGGAAAACCACTAAAATGCAAAAGTGAGACATAGCATGTGATTTGTGAAAGATACCTGCTATTCCTTTGTCAAAATCTAGCTGCGTGTGAGGAACAGTTAGTGGATGGCAGTGTTATGAATATAAAGTATGGTATTTTATGAAGGTCCCAATTCTACTGACAGACAACTATGTGAATTGTTTCATAAAAGTGTTGTATGCTTGTCTCATTATGATACATTTCTAAAAAATGATACATAGACAATAAATTTAAGGTTTATAAATTTACTTCCTGTCAAGAAGTATCTGTCATTCTAATGTCCATTGTTATGGAAATAGTTGGGATTTTTCAGTCATATGAAGGAACCTAAGTAGGCTGAAATTTTGTATGTGTGTTACACTCATTCTTTGCTCTAAATTTTTTAAGTGAGGGGAAGATACAGCACGAGTGAAAAATCTGTAACCAATGGAGCATAACATTAATTTTGCCATAAAGGGGCATAAACATGGGTGTTAACATCTACGTTTATTCTTTAGAATATTTCTATTGATGAGTTACCAATTTTAATTTTATGAGTTTACTACATCAAACAATAATTGATAGGAAAAAGTCACAAAAATAAAGTATTGAATTTTTAATAGTTATTGAGCTTTTATAAAATGCATCAAAATTTCAGCATCAACTATTTCTTGGTGTATAAAGTTTAAAAATAACAACAGAAATAAATTCCTATATGAATTACAATGAAAATTGCACTATCACTCTACAAAAAAAATCTTTACTTCAATTATCACACCTAAGGCAGTGTTCACACATGGCAACTTTACATTCCATACACATGTATCACACAGACAGCACATGTATTTTGCTTTACTACTCTTTTTGTAGGGCATACTTGACATCTTGCTGTTTTTTCAGAAAGTTCTTAAATATGCAGTTAACAGGGTCATAAAATATCGATAAAGTTCCAAATTATTAATGTGTATTGTATGTTTAGAATAAACATCAACGTTTTCATAACAGCTGTGTACTTCCTCACAAAACCTAAAAAGTAACATCAGAAATGAAAACCTATGTGAACTACAATAAAAATACCAATACAACTCTACAACAAAAATAATCTTTGCTTCAGTGCTGGATGTGGTGGCTCACGCCTATAATCCCAGCACTTGGGAGGCAGAGACAGGAGGATTGCTGAGTTCATGGCGGCTTGCCTGGGCTCCATAGTGAGCTCAGGGCAGCCTGAACTACAAAGCGAGACCCTGTCTCAAAAGCAAAAAAAAAAAAAAAAATCTTTGCTTCAATAGTCATACCTAAGGCAGTCATCACACATAACTGCATGCTCCATGCACACATTTGGCTTTCACTGACACCACATGTGCTTAGCTTTCCTTTCCCACATAGCAGGCCATTCTTGTCACCTCTCTTCTCTTCCCATTTTGTCAGGAACTTCCCACTATATTTTATAATGTACACTTAGCAAGAAAATAAGATATCAATAAGATAAAATATCAAACATGTAATGACTGCTTAGAATAGAAATCAACTTTTTTTTTTTGTAGTTCAGGCTGGCCCTGAGATGTAGCCCAGGCAAGCCTCGAACTGAGCAATCCTCCTGCCTCTGCCTCCTGAGTGCTGGGATTACAGGCGTGAGCCACCATGCCCAGCACTGCTGGTTTGTGGTTCTGATTGCTGGTGGGTGTGAGTCACCACACTCAGTATTGTTGTATGTGGTAAGAGGATCAAACTCAGGACCTTGTGCTTGCTAGGCAGGCACCAAAACCACTGATCTAAATCTCTAGCCCTGACATCAACATTTTCACATCAGCTGTTCACTTGCTAACTAAACCTAAGCAATAACATCAGAAATAAAAACCTACATAAACACAAGTGAAAGTCTACCACAGAAATGGTCTTTGCTTTAACTGTCACACATGAAAATTGAATGTTCCATACACAAGTATCATTTATACTGATAGCATGTATGTCTTGTTTTCCTGTCCTTTTTTGTAGGGTTCAGCTGACATCTTTTTGGTTATCCTGTTGTGGTGGGTCTTTGGAATGCTGTGCTTGCCTCTTCACCTGTCAGCTCACCAGTGTGCTCCACAATTTGTTTTTACATAGTTCTCTGTGCAGAAGCATTTTGTTTTTCCTCTGCTGTGAATGCTCTCTTATGTGTTCTAGTCTTGATCCTCTAAGAAAATTTCTCCATGGGGGTTAGGGATTTAGTTCAGTGGTTCCAGTGTCTGCCTCCCAAGTGCAAGGTCCAGAGTTCAATCCCCAGTATCACATACCCCAGTGCTGTGTGTGGGGTCTCATGCCTGTAATCCCAGCACTCAGGAGGCAGAGGCAGGAGGATTGCTGTGAGCTCAAGGCTAGTCCGGGCTACATAGTGAGCTCAGAGCCAGCCTGAACTACAAAGTGAGACCCTGTCTCAAAAAAAAATTTCTCCATGGTATTTTTCACTTGTTGTTTTCTTGGCAAACTATCAAACTATTTATGCCACATATGTTTAGAATTGAGTCAAACAACCATTGGCCAAAGCTTTGTGTTTGGAGTGACACTATAGTTGTTCCATAAGTGATCAACAACATCTCTGCTTTTGATTTTATTGTAGAATATTTTCATCTCAGCCTTCTGTTTTGTGGAGGTTTTCCTGTGGGAAATGGGAAGGGAACATAACTAGAACCTCTAGTTTACTGTGAGTCGATGGCACATGGCAAAATAATAACTAGGTAGAAGTGAAACTAAGAGAAGAAGCTGAGCTTGGGCCTGATCTATGTTACTCTGGTTAGCGAAGACCCCAGACCCCGCTTGCCACACCTTTTATTACATACATCTGGAAAAGACCCAGGAGGGCAGGGCAGATACCAACAGTAGTCTTAGAGAAGTCATGTAGATGAAGATCTCACAGTTTAGACAGTGACAACAGTCTTAGAGATGTAATGTAGATGAAGATCTCACAGGGTAGGACAGACACTGGCAATAGAGAAGTTATGTAGATTTTGACATAGTTCTGCCCTGAAGCATCAGAGCACGTGGGACCACCAGAGTCCTTGTTGCTACCAGAGGTGAAGATGAGTTAAGTCCAAAGTCTGTCTGCAGGCAGGCCTGGTCAGAGTTTCAGCCCTGCAATTATTTCTCCCAAACAAGATTGTTCTCAACATTTTCTTATAAGTATTTCCATTGTGGTGCAGTGTTGACATCAGCAGTACTAGTTTGGTTTTCTTTGCCATATACAAGGTAAATCTTTCTAGAACCCAAAGATTGTATTATACAATTCTGTTTTGAAATTGCAACATTTCATTTGGGGTTTCCACTTTGTTTCTGCATATAGTTCCTGTGCTGGTCAACTTGTGCTCTGTTAGCAAGTGTAACATCAATTGGAAGCTGGTAAATCAATTGCTGAAAGTCACATTCCAATTAGTTTAGGAGATCGGAGCAACAAGTGTGTTCACAACATAAAATTCAGTTTATTGCTATGTGAATAAGGACCTGACAGCTGAGTTCCATGGTAAATTTCTAAATTGAAAGCATGGTAAGTCTTTGTATCTAGGAGGGCATAAGTTTCATGCCATGTTTTGACCCATTATTTTCCCATAAGTCTTTTATATTCCTGCATTTTCTGTGAAAAATTCCTGCTAAGTACAACAGACCTATGAATACTTTCAGTTCAGCTAGTGAGTTTTCATAACAAATACATTTTTGAATATGGCCATTGGTGCATACGGGATATTTTACTTGTGTTTCTGACTGTATATTTCACAGCATCTTGTAGCATTTCATCTGACACAATTTTCAATTTTGAAATTATACTGGCATTCTTTCCAATAGGTTCCCTGCCAGAACCCTCACTATATTTTCAGACTAGCTCTAACATTGGATGATTTAATTTGGTTGCATGAGGATTTTGCAACGTTTTAATTAGCCAAATATGTACTCACATTGCTGTTTTCTTTGTCATCTGAATCAAGGAGGTCTGCATTCCTTGTATCTCTATCAGTTGATTCTTGCTCCATTTTACTGTCACAGGAAATTTGGCTCACATGGGCAACATCAAAAACATTGTCTTTATACACCCACACTATTCTTCTGTTATGAAAAAATATATTTTACCATAATGGATCATTTTTATCATCCATGCATGAATAATCTGATGATTCACTATTTTTTTTTTTTTTTTTTTGCTTTTTGGAGACAGGGTCTTGCTTTGTAGTTCAGGCTGGCCCTGAGCCCAGGCAAGCCGCCGCGAACTCAGCAATCCTCCTGTCTCTGCCTCCCGAGTGCTGGGATTATAGGCGTGAGCCACCATGTCCGGCATTTGATGATTCACTTTTTAAAAATTGAATTCTTTTTTTTTTTTTTTTGAGACAGAGCCTTGCTTTATAGCTCAGGCTGGCCCTGAACTCACTATGTAGCCCAGGCAAGCCTCGAACTCAGCAACCCTCTTGCCTCTGCCTCCGAGTGCTGGGATGACAGGCATGAGCCACCACACCTGGCATTGTGGTATGTGGTTACCGGGGATTGAACTCACAACCTTATGCTTGCTAGACAGGCGCCAGAACCACTAAGCTAAATCTCCAACCTCACTGAATTCTTTTTTTTTTTTTTTTTTTGCTTTTTGAGACAGGGTCTCGCGTTGTAGTTCAGGCTGGCCCTGAGCTCACTATGGTGCCCAGGCAGCGAACTCAGCAATCCTCTTGTCTCTGCCTCCGGAGTGCTGGGATTACAGGCATGAGCCACCACGTCCGGCACTGTGGTATGCGGTGTTGATTGTTGGTGGGCGTGTCTGCACGCCCAGCATTATATGTGGTTACCGGGGATCGAACTCAGGTCCTTGCCCTTGCGTGGCAGGCACCGGAACCACTGAGCTAACCCTCTGGCCCCCCTCACTGAATTTTTTATGGTACATTTTATATATAGTTCACAATCAAAATTTGCAAATCTGGTTTTTCATATGCCATTGTACTGAATTGGGCCACTTCTACCAGAAAAAAGAAAGATTAAATACAAATCCAGGAGTGGTGTGGGTATATTATACCCTATGTGCTGTTCTAATAAATATATGTAAAACCTGTGAGGTGGAGCAGAATATGGGTGTAAATCCCAGTCTGACAATTTTGTACAGATGCACACAGTTTTCCTTTTTTGTACCAAGCGGATAAACACAACATTACTTCCTGCATCCCTCAGGCAAAGATACTGAGAAATGCAGCCGGCTACTATAATGCTAAGGCAAAACTTCAGTAGAAAAGTAAGGGATGGATTTGTGGAATGCAGTATTATGCTCTGCAGATTGTTGAAACAGCATACTTTCAATTTGAGCAAGCTACCCCCACCCCCACCTAAACAAACAGGCAAGTAGTTTTATGTCTCCAAATAACTAGGTGAAGTTCTGTACTTACGCTGGCATAGAATTTTTTTTTTTTTTGAGACAGGGTCTCACTTTGTAGTTCAGGCTGGCCTTGAGCTCACTATGTAGCCCAGGCAAGCCTCAAACTCAGCAATCCTGCTGTCTCTGCCTCCCAAGTGCTGGGATTACAGGTGTGAGCCACCACGCCCAGCACTATGGTATGTGGAATTGATTGCTGGTGGGCATGAGTCACCACACCCAGCACTATGGTATGTGGAATTGATTGCTGGTGGGCATGAGTCACCACGCCCAGCATTGTATGTGGTCACCGGGATCGAACTCAGGACCTTGCGCTTGTGAGGCAGGCTCCGGAACCACTGAGCTAAATCTCCGGCCCTGGCATAGAATTTTAATACCAGGAGGGCCTTGCTTTATAGCAGATTGGCCACTTTAGTGACACACTGTCCTTCACTGTAGCCATGAGTGACTAAGGAGCATATGATATGTGACATGAGATATGTGGTCAGAATCAAACACATACTAGATTTCAAAGACAATATAAAATATTGTAATAATTTGTTAATGTTTTCTATATGTTGAATTAATTTTTTACCTATATGTGATGAAATAAAATGTTATTAATTTTATTTATTCACGTTTCCTTTTTATAACATGGTACTTAAGACATTTAAAATTATCTGTGTAGGTTGTATTATATATATATATATTTTTTTTTTTATTTTTTAATTTTTTTTTGAGACAGGGTCTTGCTTTGTAGTTCAGGCTGACACTGAGTTCACTACGTAGCCCAGGCAAGCCTCGAACTCAGCAATCCTCCTGTCTCTGCCTCCCAAGTGCTAGGATTACAGGCGTGAGCCACCATGCCCGGCACTGTGGTATGTGGTATTGATTGCTGGTGGGCATGAGTCACCACGCCCAGCATTGTATGTGGTTACTGGGATCAGGACCTTGCACTTGCGAGGCAGGAGCTGGAACCACTGAGCTAAACCTCTGGCCCTGTATTATATTTTTTTAAATAGTGCTGATTTTGATAGAAGTAGCATCAGCACAAGGCTGAAATACTGGCCAATGATAACAACCCAAAACTCGTCCATTCTTGCTTATGTTTTATCTATTTGGTAGCCAGTTACCTTGCTGATCTGCATTTCTTCTGGGGAGAAAGAGGAAAGTCTTGTGGAGAGGGGGTAGGGAGAGGAGATATGCAGGCACTGCACACTCACTGTATGACTTGACAGATACTTCAGCAAAGTGTCCCTGACTTTCTCTATCCAAACCCATTCCTGGTGCTGGGACCGTCCCTGTAGACTCTCGAAGGCTTTGGGGATCCTACAGCACTTTCTAAGATGTTCGTGATTTAGGAGAATTTTCAGTCCATTTTGTTAGTCCATGGTAAGATCTGCCATATGCATATGGATTTTTTAATTCAATATGAACATTTTGGACAGAAAAAGGCTTCTCCTAAGTCAAATGAATTTGGAAAAGCTGGCAACCTTCGGCAGAGGCACAGTCAGCCTATCGCCCTGCAAATTCATTTTCCTTTTCATTCTATCTGAGAAAGTCCAGTTTTCTTTTTTATGAAACTCCCTCTTCCTTCTCCCCACAGTGGACAGGAAATAGGTCTCTAGGAAACACCTTAGAAAACATCTTCTCCTCGAAAGGTCACGAAGGTGCCTTGGAAGACTCGCACCAGACAGAGAAGGATAATGTGCAGTGGCCTGGACAGTAATTCATGATTCATAAGAATACAGCCTTTTAGTTTAAAAAGAAAAAAAATGGCTTCTTTGTTAATGTTCAACACAGATAGCAAGAATCTTTCAGGAAGACTCCATTGTCAACTTCTCACCAACTGGTAATGACTCTTGGCTCCCGCACTACACATTTCTGTGGCTACACAGCAGTATTTCAGGTTCTTTCAGTGTCTCATAAAAATCACAGCTAATAAACTGCAACCGGCACCTGAAGGAAGGGTGCTTGCTGCTGACTGTAATATACTGGGCTCTGCAGCACTTCAAAGGCCAGGCAGTTCCTTGCGTATCCCTTGCCCCAGTTTCTGTCCCGAGGTGAAGATTAACCATGTGTGCCCTGGGAAAATCTGTTCTGAGTTTTCCTTAAAGTATCCCATAGCCCTTTAAATCAGCTGTTTCATTTGACAGCCCACTGGCTCGGGCAAGTTTTTCAGCGGGGAAAGGGCATAGTCTCAGTTTCCGTTTGATCCCTTCGCTTCTCTGTCTGCCCTTGCTGACTGCATGGCTTCCCATTTGTTCTTTGCGGAAGACAAAGCACATGTATCTGTGAGAGGAGCCTGACAGTTTTAAATTTTAGTGTGAAGTCAAAACTAAATTCAAGATTTATTTGATGACTATGTCTTTATACTTAAGAGATAGTTCGTTCTGAACTATGTTTGGGTATCAGATGCATAGTCACAGGGAAATGTGACATAAATTTCTAAGGAATTTCAACTGAAAAAAATTTCCCATGTGTCCAGAGCCTTCTCTGAACCTATCACTGTTGCCTGTCTTTAGATGGTACTTGAAAACTCTGGGTTCTTAGAAAATACGTTGTGAAAATGTGCAGATAAGTTTTTTTTTTCTTTAAAAAGGATAGACTATTTTAAACATCAGTTGTTTTCTTTTACCGCTCTCAAATGTGAAGAGTGTTACTGAATCCTGACAAAACATGTGCACAATACTCCTGATAGTAAAATTAGATGAAAGATGCTGTGTGATTGATCTCACAGTGCGGTGGTGGTGACATGCCTTAAAGTTTGAACTGCATTTCTCATTCTTATCAAGAGAAAACATATTTCTCCAGCTTCCATCTGTATACTTTCAAAGAAGTTAAAAACAAACAAACATAGACCTTGTGAGAACATACTCAATCATATTTATTATGTTTTAAAAGGTGAAAAAAGAACTCTAATGAGATTTCTGACAACAAATCTTACAGATTTACTGAATCCATCAATTCTAGGAGATGCCTTTTCCTGTATAACTTTTGTGAAGTAAGAATGTATCTGATCAATGGCACCTTGCTCTTTTTTTTAATTGAATTCTTTATTGGTACAATTTATATACATCTCAAAATCACATATAACATTGGGAAATTTGTACCAGTATATGCCACAAGTTAATTCTCATTTTTACCCATATCCCGACCCACTCCCCCCTCCTCCCCCCTTTATACATGCTCTTTTATTTTCTTTCTGTATCATATTTATTCCTTCCCCTCATCACATT
>PVIC010013462.1:0-38055 GCA_004025085.1 Thryonomys swinderianus
AAAGAAAGAAAGAAAGAAAGAAAGAAAGAAAGAAAGAAAGAAAGAGAAAGAAAGAAAGAGAGAGAGAGATAGGAGGAAGGAAGGAAGGCAAGAAGGAAGAAAGGAAGGAAGGAGAGAGGGAGGGAGGAAAAGAGATGAGAAAGGAAGTGAGAAAGGAAAGGATGGGGAGGGGAGGGGAAGGGGAAAGAAGGGAGGGGGGAAAGGAGGAAGGGAAGAAACTACAACCTATCTCTGAAAAGAGTTAGGTCTCCCTTCCTACTTGGTGAGAAGACGAAACACAGAACATTTACAGTAGCGGACTGCCTGCTTATGGCCACCTAAAGAATAAGCTCTATCTATTACTGTCATATTCACTAAAACTCATATTCATAATTCACCTCCTTCCCTAAATGATCTTAGTTATTGTCATTATTGTCTTCCATAAAATCTCCTACAAAAAATTATCCCAACACACTCCTTCTTCGGGTCACAGAATATCAACTCTTTTATATTCTTCTTGATCATGTCTAGATCCTACCATATGTTCCTCACTAAGACGTGTTTTTCTATCTCATATTTGCATAACCTTATTAATTCCATGTACTATATTTCTACCAAGAAATCAGTGTATACAAAATACTCCTAAGCATGTGGAATAAAACAGATTTGCCTATATTTCCCACCTATATAGTCTAACCTGATATTTCTATTTTTATATGCTGTTCATACTCCTTTTTTTAATGTTCTATCTAAAATTGCAATTAGAACCTCAAGAAAACAGAAGATGAAGATTCTAATTTGTATTTCTTGTAATCTTCATTATTTTTCAAATATGCGGTTTTTAATAAACACTTTTGTAGCACTTTAATTCATGTCTAATAGGGTAAAACATGGTTACTAACACTGTATCTCATTTATAGGTCTGGCGAATACTCGAAAAGTGGGGAATCCTGGTGTGGAAAAGTAGTCAGTGTTATTTTGTCACTTCTGTCTTTTCGAGTTGTGGTGGATTAACTACTGGTCAGTTTGGAACGCCCAGCTGAATTGAGTCAGCGCAGTTCTAGGCGTGGAAGACCTACCTGAGAATTGTTGCCAGCGGCAGAGGGGAGAACTGGACCAGAAGATCGCACGCCCTTGATCTTCTTGGAGAAGCTGCTGGGCCTCGTTTTCCGGATGTGAACTCCCTGTTCTCATCATCGGAGGAGCTCGGGTCCTGGCTGTTGCAGGACGGCTGCTGCTCTCTTCAGGGGAGCCGTGGCCTTCACCTTGAGTGTCGCTTCCTGGCTCAGCGCAGAGCCCTCAGCCTGCTGCCACAGACCCTTCGCCCCGCCAGCACACGCTTTCTAGCTGTCACCGACTGGCCTTCGGGGCTTTCCAGTGCAGATCCTTGATACAGACTTGCATGAGACATTGCCGTGGCCGCTAAGCCTCTGAAAATTAATAAAATAAAATAAACATGAGCTTTACTCCTCATGGGTGTAGCATTTTGTTGAAAAAAAGGCTTTGCTTTTATTGTCTCCCTAATAGTCACACAATTTGATGACATAGGCAGTATTTTACGCATGTTTTTAAGTATAAAAAGAACCCAGGGCTCAGAAAGGTAAATTATTGGTTTAAGCATATATCAGTTAAACTTTAATATATAAAATTGAAATTGAAATACCTTTTTGTAACTTGATGGTGAAAAGGACTTCCAGTGCCAAAATTCCCTAAAATGCATAATATAGACAATCCAGGAGAACGGCACCAACTTGCGTCGCCTTATTTCATAGAAGCATATCTGCCCGGAAGTTGAGAAGCTCACATCGGAATCTACAGGGTTTCACTCTGCCCGGTAGACGTTGGCTGTTGACCTTCACTCTCTTCCAGCCAGCAGCAGCCTTGGGCTCCTCTGGGTGAGCAGGCAGTTCTAAGTAGTTGTTAGTGGTTACTGTGGTAACCGACATTTAGGTTTCAGCTCCAAATGCCCCTTTTAATGATGCAATTTCAAGAATATTTGTAATAAATTACCAGACCATAGAATTAACTGGGGAGTTTTGTTTTGGAAAATCCAATTAAAATGCAAAAGGAATGAGCAACAAATGTAATAGAAAAAAAATGGGTCTATATTTGGAGGGGCAAATGGAAAGGAAACCAGGTTAGACTAGCGAAAGCCAAATCAGAAGCAATTTAAACCAGGGCTGTAAATCCCAAAGAGTTCCTGAGGGGCAACCGGTGAAGGCCACCAAGATCCTTCGGGGCAAGAGGTGGCAGTGAGAGGTGGTAAGAGGAAGAGTCGAGCATGTCTTGAGACAGATATATAGATATATAGATATATAGATATATAATTTTTTTTTGAGACAGGATCTCGCTTTGCAATTCAGGCTGGCCCTGAGCTCACTATGTAGCCCAGGCAAGCCTCGAACTCAGCAATCCTCCTGTCTCTGCCTCCCGAGTGCTGGGATGACAGGCGTGAGCCACCACGCCTAGCAAGACGGTTATATATTTTTAAAAGCTTTGATTTTTGGTGTTATCACTGACTTTAGTAGTTAAATGTCGCCATGAATCTGCCTTTTGTTTCTTCATATTTCCATTTTGAAACCAAGAGACACAGCACCTGTAGACAATACTGTGAACTAAAATCTGAGATCTAGCATAAGTAACTTTCATGGCAAGTATTTCACCCACCTATCCCAACAACACAACCATCACCATCATATCCCAGGATTCTGCCATCTCTTATTTGCTGTGCCCATCAAAAATCTCACTGAAGGAAAATGGAGATGAGTATATCACTACACTATTACATAGAAAGAAACGTCTCCTAATGACCCAAGGGGTGACATGTCAATCATCTTTGCTGTCTTCATATAAAAGCGTGGCAGCTAAGCATGATATCTCATGCTTGTACTTCCAGCTATTCTGGAGGCAAGAGAAGAGCAAGTTCGAAGTCAATCCTGGCAACTTAGCTGGAGCCTATCTCCAAAGAAAAATAAATCAAAAAGACTCAGGAAGTAGCCTGGTGCTCTCTGGGCTCAGTACCTCGTAAGCAGTGGGGGTGGGGAACGGGTCCTCCACAGGATAGCTGGAGTTTACACTCAACCGAAGGCAGGCAAGTATCCACATACCCTGAGAGAGCTTTCATGTGTACTGTAAGTATCTTGCCAGGCTCCTCAGGTTCCTTCAGGAACGTCCTACTCTTGCTGTTCACGGAAAGCACCAGGGAACAGATGCATTACAGTTTGTGACAGGAGAACAGCCTGTGGATTCCGCCTACTCCCTCCAGTCCATCTGGGAGGTGGGTGAGACCGGTGCCCACGGAGAGGGGGGCTCTCCTGGGAATCCCTCAGGGTACTGTGGCTATTGGTGTTTTATTTTCAGTAGGTGGCACTGTGTCTGTGGAGATAAGCAAAGGGAGAGCCTGGATGGGAAATCTAATTGTTTCTAGAGAAAGCAAACTGCGTGTGAGTATGCATGTTTTTTTTTATACTTAGTAACATGATAACAGAAATACTATTTAGTATTCCTGTTAGCACTCACTTTGGAGCTCAAGGAACTTTGTGATTTATTATGCTGGCTCAGACTCTGGCTGTGGTGGAGCCCATGGCCATCCTATGAGGGATGCAGTTGGGATAAGAATAAATCACTCTGAATGTTCACCTACTTTATCACCCAACACATATAGCAGCACCTGTACTCCATCTGTGCCCTGGATCCCCACCCTTCCTGCCAAATAAGAAGCTCCAGTGTCCCAGTTCCTGCAAAGCACCCAGAAATTCTCACAAGGCAGCCAGAACAGTTTCTTACACACCAGTGGTCCTGTGTGGCAGACACTGGCAGCTGTACATCTGTCTTTTTTTCCTTTCCGATAGACTTCCTGGTTTTTTTTTTCCCATTTCCTGAGTATTTGCAGGAAAGTAGAACCCGCACTAGAAGATTAATCTATTTCATTTTAGGTCACTTATAATCATTTAAAAGTGAGGAAAGAATTTCAAATTCACTAAAAAATGATCTGTAAACACAGAATGGAGGATAGAGCTGATGTGAACCATGCAACTGTGTTATGTAGACAATAGAATACTCTTTCTTTTATTCTCTTCAATAATCTTGGGATAAATGCTATGTGTCCATTTTACAGATGGAAAATGGCAGCTCAGAAAGTTGAAACAAAATTTCTAAAATTACCCATGTTACTGACAGGGCATATGATAACATTCTAACCATTTGATAAAGCCACTGTGAGACTTCTAGGAAAGGTACTTGCATGAAGGAACTTCTAATTTCTGCCCCTCATTTCTTATTATCTTCTAAATATGACCCCTAAAACTGCAGCAATCATCTTGAGACAACTATAAGAGCCAAGCTAAGAGAACAAGATAAAAACCTGCGGAAGTCAGAGAAGAATGATAGGAAGAACCTGGCACCTTGATGCCAGTTAGCTGTTAAATTAATCAACCCTTGAAATTCAGGCTTATGACTTAGTCATTTTAGATATGTCTTCTGCTACATTTAGCCAAAAGTGGTCTAGTTAATACAACCCACAGATCCACAAGCACCGGTGATAGGAGATTTGTACCTTAACCAGAGGCAGCCATTCATACCCTGGCTGCTGATGAAGTAGAACGAGAAGGTCCATCCATCATGGAATCTTCACTTGATCATATCTAATCAGACCAATCAGATCTATCCCTGGGGTAATGTGAATGAGACAATGTGTTATCCCATCTTTACAGGAAACCCTCTCCATCATTTAATCCATCTCTTCTGTTTCTTTAGTGTTTTCTGCTTGGACTAGCACCTGCTCATGTAGCATTTAAATTGTTCAAAATAAAAACTAACAAAACATCCTTTGTTAAGTACAAACTACTATGGTTTGAAAGTGGTTTCATTGTACAGTTGCATCCATCAAGGGTTCATTGTGATTGAAGGCTTATTCTCCAGGGTAGTACTATTGGGACGAGATGAAAATTGTGGGAAATAGGGCCTGATGGGAGGTCCTTAGGCCATCAAGGGCATGTCCTTAGGGTTAAATTTAAAGAAGCTGGAAGAGATTTGTCAATAGCTGAAAGAGATGAATATCTTGGTTAACTAAACAAGTTAAGCTAGCTGATCAAACACATGTATAAGAAGTTGCTGTACCTGCCAGTCTTCTACTAACATTCAGAATGTGTAGATGGATGATAGATAGATGGATAGATAGATAAGAGAGAGATTATTGCCCCTTCACTTACCATCTTTCACACGTCACTCTAAATTATCTAGTGTGACCAGTTCTAAACCATACAGAAAAGATAATTATAGGAAATACAATTTCCACACAGGTAACTTGATATAGTGCAAAACCACCACAGTATTGCTGTTTTTGTTCAAGAACAAGGGCAAAAAAGGGGGAAAAAAACAACCAGGAACATGTTTATACGAGAAAATAAAAGACACTAAAGGACAACTAGATACATGCACACCAATAAAATGAGATGTTTATATAATGCAACAGAAAAAGATGGAGTCTAGATAGATGTAAGAATATGAAAATTATTATTATAAGCTAGTAAGCTAAAAAAGGAGAACATCTCTAAGATTTAAATATGGAGAAGGAGTACTTATATAGTACATCAGAAACACAAACCATAACCAAATGGGGTATGGTGATTTATATCTAGGCACACCCCAAACTTCATATGTTCATAGGTTTATTCTTTTCACTGGATTAGCTCACTGATTGGTTTATAACTGGGTGTGCTTTTGGAAGGTAAAGCGTGCTGGGAAGTGGTGGATCACTGTGGGATAGCCTAGAAGAGCATTTCATAGCCTTCCTCCTCCCTTGATCTCTGTCTCTGTCTCTGTCTCTCTGTCTCTCTGTCTCTCTGTCTCTGTCTCTGTCTCTGTCTGTCTGTCTGTCTGTCTGTCTCTCTCTCTCTCTCTCTCTCTCTCTCTCTCTCTCTCTCTCTCTCTCTCTCTCTCGGTGGTACTGGGGATTGAACTCAGGCCCTTGTGCTTCCAAGGTAAGTGCAGTACCACTTGAGCTAAATCCCTGGCTCTGTCTGTTTCTTGACTGCCATGTCCCTCTGCCATGCTCCCCTCCCTTGGAGTTAGCTTACTATCAGCTGAAACCTCTACAAGTTCTTAACCCAAATAAACCTTTCCTCCTTTAATGTAGTATCAGATATTTTGCTTCAGGTAGCTAAGACAGGGGAAAAGATAAATTAATTTGTTTAGACCTAAATTGAGGCTTTCTGTTGAGCAAAGGATATTTTGTACAAAATAGCAGATAGGTGACCAATATGAAATCTAAACTTGATATACAAAGAGTATCTACTATTGGTACAGCTTTTATCTAGATATTCTCCCAAAACCTCAATAGTTCAAGGGTGAGCCTTTTTGAAGGTGGCTTGTATGGTGTGTGATACTAGGATTAATAGTATGTGCCACTAAATTAGTCCATTGATTTAAATTAGTATAGTTCTGGGTGAGGTGGTAAATGGATTTACTGAAGACAGAGCCCTCATCCTGGGTGTGGATAGTACCACTGAAAAGATGTTTAGCCTGGGGTAGAAGGAAAAGCAGGCTTACTGCTGCTTCGCTGCCTGCTCCCTCCTGCCTGCCATACCACAGACTGTGTCTCCTCTGCAATGCCCCTCTGCCACGTACTTTGCCATGCCAACTACGGACTAAAACCTCTACAAATTATGAGTTGAAATAAAACTCTTTTCTTTCAACTTACAGTTATTTTGTCATGGTAATGAGAAAAATGGCTAAGAAAAGTATAGGTAGAGAACAATTAAGAATCAAAATGTGGATTAGGAATCAATAAGCTCAATAGAAAGGTAGACAATGAATGGCATCTAACATGACTTTCCCCTAGAACAGTGGTGTGCGACATGTGGCTTCACAGCTCTGAAAGACTCACCATCACTGCCCTAACATATAGCCTAAGGCTAAGACTTATGTGTTACTGTCTTATTAGAAAGGTTAAATCTACAGCACAGGAGTGAGCGAAAATGAGTAAAAAGAAAAGAACAAGAAAGAGAAATATTTATTTATATAGTATTTATAACTATATAGTTATATATATAAATATTTATAACTATATAGTAACAAAGTTTTCTATTTTATGTAATGAATTACTATCCTCTATAGTTATTATTCATGCTCAAACTTTCCTTAATTTGCCCAATGAGGACTCTGTAAGCTGGCTTCTTTTCTTTCCATAGGTCCTGAACACCTGAGCACAAATAAGAGGTAAACTCCCATGGCTCTCTCAAGTTTTTGCACTTATTAGAGACAGAGAAAAGGGCAACTGCTTTGTTCTAGATCATCTTTTCAAGCATCTTTGCATAGCAAGAGCTTTGGAAGGTAGAAATAGTAATTCCTTCTAGGCCAGAGGTCAGTCAGATTGCTTATTGCCCATTATAAAAGTTCAGCTTCCCTAAACCCAGGGTTCCTCATTTTTGTCTACTTTTTCCACTGAGCTCACTATCTTTGTGTTTTGATTCAAAATTGTTCTTTATCCACATTAGAAAGTAATCTCTGTGGTACAAACTGTCTGTATGTGCAGTCTCAACCTCTGCTAGGTACCATGGGGGTTAGAGGCTAAAGGGATTGACACAGCTATGAACATACTGCCATTTATCTTCCATGATTAATAAAGTCCTTTATATCTACCCCAGGAGTTTTATCTCAAACGTGTGCAAAGATGAAAATAATATCAGGTTTATTTGTCAGTAAACTCTCTAATGATTGAAAACAATTAACAAATACTTGATTTCTAGAATGAGATCTTTTATGACTATCTGATGCTTTTTCTGCCCTAGCCCTAGAATCAGCCATTTCTTCAATGAGTCCTAGTTTCTTTGAATGAATGATGACATTTAAAAGCCACCCCTGAATATTAAATGTGCTCCTTACTATTAAAATATCGCTGTTTCCAATTTTTAGTGGAAATAGCTAGGTACATATGTGTGTGCACACACTCATTGCATAGCACACAGTGAGAGCAAGTTTTACCTATTTTTTATTTCTATTTATATGTACTAAAAACCAACAATTTATATCAATGCCTCCCAAACTGCATTTGTTCTAATTTTCTCCTTTTCTCTGTTCATAACTACTTATTCAAACAGTGAGGAAATTGGCTCTAGTGTCTTTAAAATATTAATCTAATTAATTTTCTTACATAGGTAGTCTGTTAACTCTGTTCACTCTTCATTTGCATGCACATTTTCCTTCTCCTAATCTGCTTCATACTCTATTCCACAATGGTGCATGGGGAGGATGCCTTCCTCACACCCATAACACTGATAGAGGGCTGGCAGTCAAGTTATGCAGTGGGTTCTCCACAAGCAGATTCTGAGATGGAGTTTAATTGTGAAGAGTATTTATTAAGAGTAAACCTGTGGAACTAATGACAAGAAGGTATAATACAGAAGAGAGGTAAGTTAGCTACTACACTGTTCTGGAAAATTCTTGACACATTTCAATAGAGCTCTCAAATAGAAAAGGACAACTAATGTTTGTGTCTATTCAAAATACACATGTTGAATCACTGGTCATTTGAGAGATGCAGATGAAAACACTGAGATTTCATCTCACTCCACAAAGAATGGCTGCTATTGCAAAATCAACCAGCATTCAAGGCTGTGGGGAGAAAGGAATCCTTCTCCACTGCTGGTGGGATTGTAGACTTGTACAACCTTTGTGGAGATTCCTCAGAAAACTAGCGTTAGAGGTCCCATTTGACCCTGCTATTCCCTTGCTAGGAATATACCCAAAGGAATTCAAAGAATCATATTGTAAAGTTATATGTACACCCATGTTTATAGCAGCTCAGTTTGTGATAGCCCAATCTTGGAAACAACCCAGATGCCCATCAACTGGAGAATGGATAAAGAAGACGTGGGGTTTTTTTTTATAAAATGGAATATTACTCTGCTGTAAAGAATGACAGGTTTCATTCATTTATGTGCAAATGGATACACCTTGAGGACATACTAATAAGTGAAATAAATAGATCCCAGATTTGTAAATAAATAAATAAATAAATAAATAAATAAATCTTTTCTTTGGTATGAAAACCTATAGATATAAATAAGTTCTAGAATGTATGATAGATTTTATAAAATAGGAAATATTCAAAGGGAATGTGGTGTGGAATGTAATGAGAGGAAAGAATAAATACTATTCAGAAAGAAAAAGAAATAGCACGTATATAAGGGGTGGGGGTTGTGGGTAGATAAGGATATAGGTAAAAATGAGAACTAACTTCTGTCATATACTGTTACAAATTCCCCAATGTTGAGTGTGACTGTGAACTGTATATAAAATGTATCAATAAAGAATTCAATTAAAAAATTCACATGTTGAAAAGAGATATTTGAGAGTCCATAAGGGTGAGTCCTCATAAGCGGAATTCATGCCCTTATAAGAAAAGGGCAGAGGCTTGCTCTTTCTTTGCCAGGTAATCATACAAGGGGAAGTTGGCAATCTGAAACCTACAACAGGGCTCTCACCAGATCTTGATCATAAAGGTATCTTGATCTGGCTTCTAGCTTCCTAATTGTGAGAAAAAAAAATTGTGTTGCTTATCAACCCAATCTATGGTGCTCTGTTATAGCAGCCCAACCTAAGACACCAGTTAAAGTTACTGTATAGCAATCCAAATTGGCTGGGCCTTTCTATCCCAGGATTCACTGATGTAAACCAACCTGGAAAGGGTGTGTCCTTGGGCAAAGCAACTGTCTGCAGCTCCCTGGAAGATCTGAGAGACGCACATGTCATCTCTTGAAAGGGATCTATTGACTCATGTTCATAGCAACCACAACTGATTCTTAGTGTCTCTCAGCTACGTTGATTCACGTATGTTCGGAGACCCAGAAGAAGATTTTAAAAAGTTAAGCATGGTACCACATGTGTGTGATCCCAGCTCTCTAAAGACTGAGGCGGGAAGATTACAACTGCAAATCAACACAGACAACTTAGTGATAGCCTCTTTCAAAATAAGATTTATTTTAAAAGGGTTGAGGATATAGCTTAGTGGTAGAGTACCTGCCTGGCATGAATGAGGCCCTAGGTTCAATCTACAATAATGAGTGAATGAATGAAATAAATTTATTTATGTATTTATTTATGTATCCCTTTATTTATTTAAAAGTGAAAGATTACAGCCCCCTCCATAGAGCTGTTTTCAGGGCCTTAACTGATACTCATCATCAATCAGCTTTTTCCTCTGCTCTCTTTTTTACACTCCTTTTACTGCAGCACCACTTCTGCTGATTTTGGTAACTGACCTGCTAGTGTTACCTAGGCCCTCCTACCCAAGGGTAAGACACCAGGCCTTCCTCAGAGCAGGGTTGCTGACTTGTCTATTTACCATCACAAATCAGCAAAGGATGTCTATTTACCATCACAAATGAGCAAAACAGAAAGCCCTTGCGTGTATGAACTGGCTGCCACAGGCATCTACACTGCCTGCATTGTGTAAGAGCCACTCTGCTGCTGCCTGAAGATCAGGATCCATACTCTCTGTGCCAAGGTGGTCACTCCCTTCCTTCTGGGAACACGGGTGTCTGGCATGACTGAGTGCATTTCTAAGCTATTTTTCAATGACACTTTTTGCATCCCCTAGTAAAAGTTGGCTCCCTAGGATAAGTAGGACCTCTGTCCCTACAGAGCCTGGATTTAGGGGAGAGAAAGCACAAAGCACCCAATGGATCATTGGAAGAGATGAATGGAGTCACTCATGCTTCCACTCCTTGGATCATGGAACGATGGTTGTTCTAATTGGGGATATAACATCACATAACATTTTTGTTAGCTGTTCTACCAGATGGCAGCTGATCTCTACTGACGCCCAGTAACATGGTAGCTATTGGCTTCTGGCTTCTGAATGGTATGTGGGAGATGATCAATGACCATGGGACTGTTTTGATGCCACTTTCACAGTAAAACAGACTTCCTATTCTGACACAGTGTTAAACAGAATATTTCCCATGGGTGAAACATTCCATAAGTCCACGGATGGTGGTGAAGGGCCTTACAAGCAGGGGAAAGAAACCTACTCCAAAATATGTGTTTGTCCTAATCAGAACAAGATTCTACCCCTCCCAGATAAGAAGAGTCTCCAAACAATTTATTTGCAACTAAAATATTTCCTTAAGGATAACACTACTTCTAGTGCCCAGCATTGATAACTCGGCTGGCAAATGGCTATTCAATGGCAGCAACAGCTAAATCAGCCTTGCTAGGTAGAACCTGTGCAGATGAACACACGCATAGCACTCATCCTTACTACTATGGCCACTCCATTCACTTGTGTGCTGAGCCTGCTGTAGTGTAGCTAACAGCAGAGCCTGGCTGAGTAGTCTCATCAACTTGGCTGTTAGACCTTCCTCCATGGTTACTTTCTGCTAGGTATTTATATGTGATACAAAGACTTCTCACTTCTGCTCCATTCTCATTTGTTCAACCATCTCCCAGTCTCGTTCTTTCAATTTTACTCTTTCATGGGACTTTGCCCGTGAGTCTGGCTATATTCTAACATCAGGCCTCTTATTCCATTTCAAAAAGCGAATAAACAGGTGAATCTTCCCAAACTTTTCATTGGGAGCATTTGCCCTCACTACTGTCTGTCAAAGTCACAAGTAGTACAGTTGCTTCCATTTTGGAGCACCCATATCCTAAGCTGCTCCATCAGTAAACTATGCTTGGAGTTCTGCTCCTTCATCAGTTTGAAGAGAGTTGCTCCATGATTGTAGTGAGGTGACAGAGAGGGCCTGGAACACAATGGCAGAAGTCACAGGTATCTGGGCTGCATGCTTACTTTGCTTCTTTCTTTCTTTCTTTCTTTCTTTCTTTCTTTCTTTCTTTCTTTCTTTCTTTCTTTCTTTCTTTCTTTCTTTCCTTCTTTCTTTCTTTTTCCTTTTTTTTCCTCTCTCTCTGGGCCTTCTCATGCTTGGAGCTCAAACTTTCCTACAATAAGCAGCGAAAGGACTCAAGTAACATTATGGCTTTGGAACTCTGTGGGAACCCCACTCATAATGGGCCATTCTGAGAGTGTGATCATTTCGTATACCAATGCCCAGCAGTATGCCATGAGTTCTGTGCTTTTTAAGTATATAATTCTTCCTGCTCCAGAGTCTTAGGAGCCGGCACAGTTACTTTCCTGCTGTGGCTTGTCATAAGGCCCATTGCCACAGTACATCTTCTCCCACCACTGATGCCTCTAATACCACAGGACCTACACACTATTATTGGGTAAACAGTAGGGTTGCTTGAACTGTAGCCTGGATTTGCCCTATATTGGGACCTTCTCACTGCTGACAGCATTTCTTGTCATCTGGCACATGGACTAGAAAAATATTCCCTAGAGTAGAATAGGCTATCTTCAGAATTAAGGACATTGGGAACAGATTCCTCCTTTACAGAGGGGCATACAAAATGTAATTATTTGTCTTTTACTTTGAAAAAGTATGTTCCAACACACTTTCAACTACAGGACTCCTAAAATTTTACTTATATACCAGGGTCCTGGTTCTTACAAGGTTTTTCTCATCTCCTATGGAACATGGATCTTATGAATCCTCTGGTGCATAGCTACTTCTTGTTCACTACCTCTAATTAACAGAATATCATTGATGTGGTGGGGCATTGTGAATATCTGTGGGATATACTGATGGTACAGATCTCTATATTGCATTGTCAGCAGAAGCAAAGGAATGAACAGTTTTAGGATAAAACTGTGCATATACATTGGAACTCATTCCATGTAAATAGAAACTCATTCCGATCTCATCTTCTTATCAAAATATGAAAGAATACTTTTGTAGTTGAATGTAGTATCCCACACCCATAATCTCAGCATCTGGGAGACTGAGGCAGGAAGATCACCTGAAAGCTCAAGGCAAACCCTGACTCCAGGGTGAGCTCAAAGCCAGTCTGAACTACAAAGCAAGACCCTGCCTAAAAAAAAAAAAAAAAAAACACTTTTGTCAAGTCAGTGGCTATATACCATGTGCTTGAAACCATATTAATCCATAAGATCCATACTAATAGTGAGTTCATAACATCTCTGTGATCTTTGACAAGTACTGAATCCTATTATTATAGAAAAATGCCCCAAGCAATAAACCCATAAAATATATATTTCTAGCCTGCTTGATGGAGCACCCTGAGAATCCAGTCTCAACAATGCTTCTCTATCTCCCACTAATATATCCAAGTTAGGTCTCACAACTCCTTTGAGTAGAACATACTCCCTTCCTGATCAGAGCCCCATATGCCTTCAACTGTGCTCATCTGGAATTTAGCCCTACTCATAGATCTAGGAACTTAAAAGAGGAATGAAAGCAGGTCATAAAGAATGCACATGTTGCTTTTGGAAGGAAAGTCTTCCTGTTGTCTTCAAGCATGGAGGCTGGCTAGCTCTTAGTAAAGAAGGGTGGTCAGAGCAGGCTGTGCTGAGAGGCCTAAGAGTTCAAAGTATTGCATGACATCTCATTGTCCCAGTATCAAGGGGGCCTCTTCTGTTTTTCCTAACCTTAATTCTAATCTTGGCTTAACAAAGCCTCCTACATAGTGGGATTACTGGCCTGTGCCACCACACTTGGCCTTGTTATGTTTTTTAAAACCCTTCTTGTGTCTGCCAGGCCTGGTGTAGTCTTTGCTTGTAGTCTTTGCACTTGCAGTCTGAGGCAAAAGGATTGCTATGAGGTCAAGGATACCCTGGGCTACAGAGAGACTTCAAGGCTAGCCTGGAATACATACAGACCCTGTTTCAAAAAAAAGAAAAAAAGAAAGCACTCTGTGTCTGTCTGTGTAGAAATGCACGCATGTGCATGTACACACAACAAAGTGCATTTAAAGAAACATCCAGAAGGAAACATCAGAGCTGGGAATGGAACCCATGTGTTGTGCATACTTTCAACACTGGCTCAGTTCATGGAAAGAGTGAATGGAAAATCATGGAGGCAGGAACCTAAAATATTTATTACCCATTTTTCCCGTCTACATTTTTCTTACAAAAACAAGCATTAATATTTCAAAGTAACAGAAAAAGTAAAAGGATCACTGTATTAGTCAGAGAGAAGTAGAAAAAAGAATGTCCTCCACTGTCTTGTAGGAGGCCTGAGCTCATTTAATGCTCCCTAAGGGGAGTGAAAGGATCCATAAAGATCACTGAGTTCTTATGCTATAAACCATTCCCCTGTCCTTGAGAAGGTGGGAGGAAGGAAGGGACTTTACTCTCTGCGGTCATCCACACTCTTTCATTCCTCCTTTAGAAAAAGCCTTAATGACTTTGGGGCTCTATCTGACCCAGGGCAATGTGAGCCATAACCAAAGCATATGAATCTGAGTGCCTGTTACATAGAATGATTCAGCTAGGGACTTTCCTGTGAGCAACACCATAGGAGAGGCAAAACCACACAGCAACAAGGCTTCTTGGTGTTTTGGAGCATTAGCACCACAGGAAAGAGCCAAATATGCTGTATAAATGATATTAAGTTTCTGTCTATTACAGCAAATGGTAAGACAGATTTTCAATACATTTGAAAACATGATTTAGGATAATGTATTAGTTTTCTATGGCTGCTATAACAAAGTACCACAGGCTTGGTGACTTCAAAGTACAGACATTGATTTTCTCATAGTTGTTGAGGCCAGAAATCCAAAATCACTTTTAGTAGACAGTATTCAGTGTATGGGAAATGCAATGTTCTTTCAGAGGCTCTAGGGGAGAAGTTATCATTTGACGCTTTCAGTTTGTGATGGCCACCAATATGGCTTGATTTATGGCCATATTGTTCTAATCTGACCTCTGTATTCAATCCTCTACTCTGCCATGTGCAGATGAAATCTCCCTTTTCTCCCTGCATGATTACCTTTAGGCCCTACAAAGTCACATCTGCAAGAACCTCTCTCCTTATTGGTTAATATGTATAGACTCCAGAGATTAAGATCTGTCTGCTTAGTTCCTGTTGTTATAGTGTAATACCTGAGATTAGGTCACTATAAGGAAAGAGGTTTACTTTAGCTTACAGCTTTGGAGGCCAGAAGTCCAAAACTGGGTGGCTGCACCTGGCAAGGGCTTTGTTCTTGTCATCACATAAGCAAAAGAGGCAAAACAGAAGGGCTGGCTTCATTTTGTAATACCCAATTTAATTCCTGGGATTGAGAATGTCCTCAAAAAAGGAATTAATCCCTGGTATCAACCTGATCACTTCTCAAAGGTCCCATCTCCAACACTGCTATTATGGCAGTCAAATTTCAACATGAGTTCAGAAAGAACAAACCACATTCATACCAGGACTTGACATCATGGAGAACATCACTAACCATTGTATAGACAAACTGATTTTGAATATGTGAAATCAAATTTAGATGTTCTGATTTTTCAAAAAGCTGTCTGCTTCTAGAGACCCAAATTGAGAAACAATGGGAGTTTCATAAATCAATCAGAAGAGAGTTATTGTATGTGAGTAGTGAAAATAGTAATTTCTTTGTGTGTGTGTGTGAGGCAGGGTCTTGCTTTGTAGTGCAGACTGGCCCTGAGCTCACTACCTAGCCTAAGCAAGCCTTGAACTCAGCAATCCTCCTACCACTGCCTTCCGAGTGCTGGGATTACAGGTGTGAGCCACCATGCCCGGCATTGCAGTATGTGGTACTGATTGCTGGTGGGCGTGAGTCACCATACCCTGTATTGTTGTATGTATTGGGGGATCAAATCAGGGATTTTGCACTTGCTAGGCAGGCATCAGAACCACCAAGCTAAATCTCCAGTTTGAAAATAGTAATTTCAACCTTGAGCTCTATCTCCTCACCCAACCTACTGAAACAAATTTTTATCATCTGATTCTTAGCCTTACTAAAAGCATAGGAGTAGATGATGGACAACTCCACACAGCTGACTTCTGCATAATGAATGGGGATTTATTTGCTTAACCATACAGAACTCATTGAGTAAGAAGCCAAACTGTAGTAATAATTCTAGTTAATATGGATTAAGCATTTATTTGGTTCCCAGTAATGTGCTAATTCCTTTACCTGTATTGTTTTACTTAATTTGCCATTCAAGCATTTGAGGTGGATTCATGAGGCCTGTTGGGTTGTATCTTATACAAACACACAAAAAAGATTTACTGGAAGACGTCTGGGCTGGCTCACAGATTAGAAGGGCTGAACCAGTAAGGTTTTGAAGGGCAGAAACAGCAGGAACTCGGTGATGTGATGCTCAGACACAGCTCTGGCTGCCCTTCTCAGGCCGTGGCAATAACCTCAGAGAGTGCTGTTTAAACAGCCTTTCCCTCTGTGGTTTTCACTCACGACCTTCATTCCAAGCACAGGGAATCTAACTGCTAAGACAAAGTCAGTATCATTGGGTCTGCCTAGGACAGATGCCCACTCTAGCCAGTGGAGCAGTTTCACTGATGAAAAACAAAGAGGAAAATGAAAGAAGTAGACAAAAATGATTTGTCTTCACAAATAATATCATTTGTCCTTCATAAATAATATTATCATTCTCATTTTAGAAATGGGAAAATTAAGCTTCAATTAATTTAGAAACTTAGTAGCAGGTTGTAAAACCACAGTTTAAACCCAATTTTGCCCAACCCAACTTTTAGCCACTGTTCTAATTCTGCTTTCTACTACAAACACAACAGAAAGATTTCACCATTTTTTTAATGGTACTGGAGATCAAACTCAGACCCTTGTGCATCCAAGGTTGGCACGGAACCACTTGAGCTAAATTCCCAGTGCTGCAGAAAGATTTCAAAATAGTTTCAAATAGTTTGATCCCCTATGAAGTTGTTGGAAAGGATAGAGGCAACATTTGCTCTCATTATTGGTACCCATTACTTTTATAGAAGATTGGTTTTCAACATTTATGAACGACTTTGATCATATCCATCCCCCTACTTGTATTATTATTTGTTTTTCATGTTGTTGGTTTTGCTGGAGGTGATACTGGGGACGGAACCCAAGGAGCACTGAGCTACATATCCAGCCTTTTAAAAATTTTATTCTGGTGCTTGCTTCGGCAGTACATATACTAAAATTTTATTCTGAGACACTGCCTTGCAAATTTGCCCAGGGTGGCCCTGAACTTGTGATCTTCCTGCCAGGATTGTGGTTACATGATTACAGGGGTGTACCAATAAGCCCAGCAAGCCAAGTGTTTTCATGAATTATAAGACTCAGTAAAGTATTTGTACAGTGAGAACTTTCACTGTTCCATCTGAGCCAGTACTGAGCTCTAAGCAGGAGGTGGGTAGAGTTGAGCAAGACAGACATGTTTCATAGTTGCAATATCGTTTCAAGAAGCAGAAACTCAAACATGATTAAAACAGTCTATATTGACTCAAGGAACTGGGCAGTTTAAGGGAGAGAGAGGTTTCTGCTAAGCTAGGTGAAATGACAATCAGAATTTTTCTGTCTTCATCTTAGGTGCTTTCTGTTTCTGCATCACTCCCGGTAAATGTGAAGGTAAATAAAGATGGTCATCAGCAGTGCCGGGCCTGTATCACACCATCAGTCAGCAATAGCAAAGACAAGAACATCCTTTGCTCCCAGCATTCACAGCAATTCATTAAAAGGATTCTGACTGGCTCCCTATGACCTTGTTCTAAACCAAAAGCTATACCATTCATTGTGTCCTGAGAAATGTCTTGCACATGTGGCCTGGCTCTCCTGACTTCTGCACCCACTCTTAATGGAGAGTAAGTGGACCCATGATTGATGGGCAGACCAGGATCACATGGAGCAGGCTAAAAGCACTTCCCAGCAGCAAACTGGCTGATGCAGAAAAAGAAGGAAAGAAAGGCAGAAAAAAAGATTCAGATTATACCAAGTTTCTGGTTCTATGACCAAGAGATTCCCTCCTCTTGAAACTTTTCTGTGTCTGCCAGTCATATTCATTGGTACTGGAATGCAACTTTGTCTTCCCTATAGAGGAGAAGTAAAAAGATATATGAAATATTTTCTACAAATCAGCTTGTTAAGAGTGTGAAATCTCATCTATACTGCATTCTCAAAGTCCAGTCTACTAGCCAGCCTGCAACATCATCACCTGAGAACTTTTTGAAATTTTAAAATCTTAAGACTCCAATAAATCAAAATCTTTCTGTAGGATTCTTCACAAGACTAAGTTTGGTCTATACTACAATCCAAAATTATTAATTTCAGCAAGGGTATTGATGCAACACAGGATGATGAGGTGATGGAAGTAAATCAGTCTTCTGATCTGTAAACTGGCCTAATGAAATCATCTTCCTTGAAGTCTTCTGAGACCCAAAGAGATGATAGATGTAAAATATCTAGTCAATAAAAGCCATTGCTTGAGTTAATTATCCTATTTTCCTTTTAACCCTTTGTATAGAATTAAGGTGAAAAAGTAGAATATGTCCAGCTATACTCCTGCCTCAGCTTCCTAAGTGCTGAGATCACAGGTGTTCACCATCACACTTGCTCCTGAAGAAAGGATTTCTAACAATTTAAGATCTTCTGCCACCCAATAAACTATGGCTTCCTTTTTGCAGACTTAATATTTGTGAAACCTCAAAATTAATATACTGAAGCCTCAAACTCCAGTATCACTGTATTTAGAGATGGGATCTTTATCAAGATAATAAAAATTAATTAAATTAGGTCATAAGGATGGAGCTCTCCTCAGAGAGAGGACTCACACACTTTCAGTCTCTCTCTACCCCATGAAAACAAAGAGAAAAGGTAACCATCTTTGAGCTCAGAAAAGATGCTTAACCAAGACCAAAAACCTGAGGGAAGGTTGATGTTAGAGTTCTCAGCCTCCAGACCCATAAGAGCATGTTTCAGTGGTTGAAGTGCCTTAGTCTGTTATTTGCTGACAGCAGCTAGAGTAGACTATGCTACTCTCCTCACTGGAATCATTAAAACAGAGGTTGACAAACACCTCTTAAAGACAGAAATGAACCTTCTGTAGGAGAATGAAAGAGAATTACCCTGAAACAGGGGCATCTCAGTGTCAACTGTAGATCAGAATTATCTCTGGAACTTTTAAAAAGTACTGATACCCACACTCTCTCTCTCAGACCAGTTAAGTCAAGACCTCTGTGTGTATGAGTCCACATTAAGGGGCTGAAAAACTGCCTCATGTCCACAGGCAAGAACAGTAGCACAACACACAACCTCCTAAGCAGAATGGTGCTTTTCAAATGCAGGCCAACTTTCTCCTTCTTCACCTCTTCATTCCATCCCACTGTAAGCCTTTTGGATGATGCCACCCACAATCAGTATAGGTAACACATCTCCGCCTCCTGGTTTGCCAGCATCCATGCCACTCATCTCTGGAAACTTCCCCACTGACACCCTCACAAATGTGCTTTAATAATCTGCTTGGCATCTCTTAATTCAATCAAGTTGACAATCAAGATCGACCATCATCAAGTGATAATTAGGTTTAAAGGAAGTCATCAGGGTGGGCCCTCCTAAATGAGATTTATTGCCCTTTTGAAAAAAGAAAAGACAGAAGAGCTTTCTCTTGACCTTGAGAACACAGCAAAATAGCTACTATCTGTAAGCCAGAAAAAGAGCTCTCACCAGAACCAAACCATGTCAGTATCCTGATCTTGGACTTCCATCATTCAGAACTGTGAGTAAACATTCCTCGGTTTAAACTATTCAGTTCATGGTATTTTATTATGATACTCAAATCCAACTAGGACATCCAGCATCCTCTTATTTTGATTTGGAAGGAGGACAGTGTTGTTGTTGTGTGGCTGTTTACTATGGTTTTCAGTGCTGAAGATTGAACCCAGAGCCTCAGAATCCTAGGTAAGTACTTTATCACTGAGCTATATCCCAGGCCTGAACACAAATTTTCTTTTCAAATGCTACCTCTTACCAATCTACGTAGTCTTAATAGGATTGTCAAACATACCCCCACCCATCCAACCTAAACAAAGCCAGTGAGATATGCTAGAAAGAAAGTACAGCTTTTTGTAGCTGGAATCAGTTTATTCCCATAGCATGAAAGAAGTTGTGTGTCTGTTTGACCAAGATCCTATGCTCCTATACCATTTTGGCTCTTCTTCCCAAGGCCTGGCTTCAAAATTTCCTTTAATTTTATATCCTTCCAGTTAATTCCTTTTTCAACCAAGGTGAGTCAGGGCTTCTTTCAGTTACTTGTAGAACTGGTTCAGAAATTGGTACCTAGAAATGGGCACTCCAAGCCATAAACCTTTGCTATGGAAATAGTTTAATTAGGGAGATGTAAGGTATGGAGAATTTCCCAATTTAATTCAACTGAGAAAGTTGAACCCAAGGTTTTTGTTGTTATTGTTTGTTTTCTTCAACAAGAGATTAAAACTGAAGGTTTCACACTAAGCTACATCTTCTACCTTGTTTTTTCTTTTTCTTTCTTTCTTTTTTTGAAACAGACACTTAGTAAGCCTCCAAGTTGCCCAGACTAGTCTTGAATTTGTAATCTTCCTGCCTTCACCTCCTAGGAGGCATGCATCACCATGCCTAACTCCAATTATTTTTCTTGAACTTTCCAGTTTTTACAATACAGTTCCCATTTGCTCCATCTAGTCCTGATTAATATTAGCTGCTTATACAAAAATACAAGGACTTGTGCTAGCAAGATGTTCTTTTCCTTACTGTTATTTGGTGGATTAATAGGCTAGGGCTTCTTCTGGGTACATGACTGGTAATGCTTTTTTAACCCATTAGAGTAGCTTCACTGGGCATCAATACCTGGCTCAGAACCAAGCCTTTTGTTTTTACAGCCTTCAAACCAATAAATGAGAACTAGAAATTTAAGTGCAGAGAAAAGTACCCGCTAAACTCCACTTCCTCCTAAGGCCATTGTACTAAAAAAGAGAGCCTATGGAAATAAAAAGAGAAGAGAAAGCATAATAATAAGGATGATGATCACCATTTGTTAAATCCTTACTCTGTGCCAGACATGGAGCTATTATGTCATTTAGTTCTAGAAAAGGAGTAGTATGGTTTTTTTTATTTTATTTTGATTCTAAGATTGAGCCAAAGAGGCACAGAACTGAATTGATTCAATCAGTCATTCTTTTCTGTTACTGGCATGATATAATCATCTGTCTAGACATGACCCCTATTTTTTCTCATGTTCTTTATCCTTCATCTCAAAGTGTATCTAATGTGTCCTTCCAATCTAGTTTTCATAGACTTCAGATCCATAAAAATATGTAGTATAGTGTCTGCTTTTAAAATGTATATAAATGGATCGTACTGCTTCTCACTATGCAATTTGCTTTTTTTACTCAACATTATGTTTCTGAGCTCCATCTACATTGATATATATATATAAAGTTAGTTCATCTGCTTAAACCTGCCATTGTATACTATCATATAAGTATATTATACCTTACTTATAATATTTTCTCTTGATGTATATCTAGACTATTTCTAATTCTTTCCTATCTAAAAAAAAAAAAGCACCTCAGTGAATAATCTTATATAGTCTTTCAGTGGGTTCATTGGGTCAGAGTCTGAAAATTACCTAGAAGTAGAACTTCTGGGGCTTAAGCTATATATTTTGGCTTTTAATAAATCTTGCCAAATTACTTTGCAAAGAGCCTTTTCTAATTTACACTTCCACCAACAGAATACAAGACTTTTTGAGACAGGTACTATTATTATCTCCATTCTGCAGATGAGTAAATGAGAAAACATACAAAAGATTCAACGTGGGCCAGAAATTTAGCTCAGCGGTTCTGGCGCCTGCCTCGCAAGCGCAAGGTCCTGAGTTCGATCTCGGTAACCACATACAACAATGCTGTGCATGGTGACTCATGCCCACCAGCAATCAGTACCACATACCACAGTGCCGGGTGTGGTGGCTCATGCCTGTAATCCCATTACTCGGGAGGCAGAGGTTAGAGGATTGCCGAGTTCGAGTCTTGCCTGGGCTACGAAGCAAGACCCTGCCTCAAAAAAAACAAAAACTAACAAACAAAAAAAAGATTCAGTGTTAAAATACAGCGTCTATCTATGTCTCTTTTATTTTAAAACTTCAGATGCAATGTTCCTGTACTATAAAGACTTGGTGAAAATTGGAAATACTTTAGTTAGGGGTGAGAGAAGCACCTACCAGTGTAGATAGGCATTTACCATCTCCCATAACAGCAAAGAGTAGAAGGAGATAGTTTCAGAACAGCTGAGCAGCTCAACTATGTCACGTGTAACGTCCTTCTACCCAACTTCCCAAGTCTGATCTGCAAAACGGCTTGATTCCTTCACCCATTTCCCACAGCATAGTTTTCAGTGTGTCTACACCTCATCTCCAATGTAACTCTGATCAAAACCAACAGCAAAGTGTTCATAGTACAGACTAGCAGGGTGAGCCTCTGGGAGCTTGTTAAAAACACAGAACCTCTGGCTCTACATGATCAGAATCTGCATTTTCACACCATCCCCAGATTATTCATTAGACTTTAACAATTTCTCATATTGACTTTTGACAGAGCTCATTAACTACTCCCCCTGCTTCAGTCTTGTACCTCCTAAAACTCTTTTCCCTACAAACTCTGAGATCGCTTTCACTCAGGCCCAGAACCAATTCCCCAGTGCTTTGGAGACTTACCACAAAAGTGTGCAGAATAAAGCTTTGCACTAGTTACTGTCCTTCCTGGTATGCAGGCTCGTTTTGTCTTACCCTGTAGATTAGGGAACTTCCAGCTCCCATTCTAGGCCATACTTTTTTCCTTGTCAGGACATTTTTTGCTTCTTGCCCTCTCCCCTGTACTCAGTGTGATCTCAACTGCCCTGGCACATAGCTAACACCTGCTTCTTCACTTCTTCAAAACAGCTCCCTCCTCTATAGTTCCATAGAGATCAACCACTCTCGCAAGGCTTTATTTACATACTAAGTCCTTTAAACATAACCTGTTGTATTTAAACAGTGATGTTTGCATACTTGCATTGTACCCCCTTGGTCAGTGGCAATCTTCCCATCTAAATCAAAGGACTAAGACACCTGCATACATTCTGTGCATTATTACCTCCTTCCTAGTGCAGTTCAAGGATACACAATATAGGTCAATCATTATCTGTGGATGTAATGACTATGAATGAATCTATGAATAAATAATACCCATGGAACTGATCTGACTCTAGGTGGTCTTGCTTTCTTAGCTCAATCAGAATCAAGAACCTGAAAAAAACTGCAGAGAGTCAAGGAAGTGTGATTTGACCACCAGCAAACTAATCTGGGATGAAAATGTACATTTCTGACTGATGTACCCCAAGCACACACTTCAAGGGAAACAGGAGGCCTGCCTGAAGGTGATGGTAAACATTTTGCTCCCTTGCCAGTGGCATCTTCCTCGATACACTCCCAAACTGACCTTTAGAAGAACTTTTGTATAGGGAGAGGTGTCTTTTAACCTTCAGTGAATAAGGGTGTGAAGTGGTGTTTGCTTTTTGCTCTTTGTTCTCTGGTAAGAAAAGTCTGGAGGCAATGGGTGGAATGAGGTTTAGTAATAAAACTGCCTTCCTTTTCAAATGCTAAAGAGGGTTTTTGCTCCTAGTTTAGTATAATCTGAGAGTTGCAGTGGTCTGGAAGGAATCCACTCCTTTCCCTTTTGGCATGTCATTTCCTGCAGGCTAAGGGAAATAGCAATTGAGAGAAAAACCAGAGCTGTAAGGAAGTAGTCAGCATTGCCCTCCAGGCATCTCTGCGAGGTGAGCCAGCCTAGCTAAATTTAGGAAGGATCTTCAGGTAAGAGGTTGTGTGGAATCCCTTGTTCCTGCAGCTGGGCGGAGATCTTGACATTCTTGGCCTTTTCCATACCCAGGAGAGGGCTGCAGCTCATAGATGGCCTTGCTTGAAATGGCCTATTTTCAAAGCCTGTGACCTGGATTTGGGGGCATGAAGTTTATACAGTTTAGAGGGCTGTCCAAATTAAAAAAGAAAATGTAAAATAATGAATAGAGTCAAGTGCTGGGGTTCAGAAAAATGTAGGTTAACTGAGACCTTTACTGACTGCATAATACGAAGACATATGTCCCAAATGAATGACACCCTCTATCCCTCCTGTACACAGATAGTGTAAAGTCAAATGTATACAAGAATGGTAAAGAACTATTGATAGAGGAGTAATGTAACTCTCCAAGCTATCAGATGCCAAATGTGCTGAATCATGACCCACAACCTGGAGCAGCGAAGTCTCAAACCAAATGAAGAAATTAGGTGAGTTTTATTGGAAATAAGGAGAGAAGATTCCTTGATTTCCATCAGGGGTCTCAAATGAGGTGGCTGCCAAGTCTCTTGTCCCTTATAAAATAAAGTCACAACTTGGGTTCAGCATAGGTCAAACTACCACCAACGTATATATTACAAGTATAGCAGCTTAGCTATTACTGATCCAATAAGAAAACAAGTCACACAGCCAGGGTACATGGAAAGAAATAAGGCATTTTGGGGAAGAAGTGAGGCCAGATGCTCTAGCCACCCACCTGACTGACTGATTCCTAGCTGAACTTTGTGGACCAGGTGATGCTAATTACAGTCCAATTCCAAGCTACTGTTATTGTTTAGAGAAGCATGGAGGCCTGGCCATTGCATCATTAGCTTCAGAACTGGCTTTTAGGTGCACCTCCAACCACAATCAGATGCCTTTGTTTTTCTGCTGACTTCCTTGACAGTCCAGTCCCTCTCTGACTTTATATTAATTTCTATCTAACTGCTTTTAATACTATTTATTCGGAAAGAGTCAATAGAAATGTGGAGATTCTCTCTCCCTTTTTCCCTCCTAGGAATTTATAGACCAACTCTGGTCTCAGTTCTTTTATAGCAATTCCTTCAGTTTTATTGAAGCTTTTGTAGGGATTTCTGTAATCCATCTGAAATCTATGTACTTGGAAACTTGAGTTCCTACTAAATATAATGGCTTGTGCCTGTAGTCCCAGCTACTCTGGAGGCTGAGGCAAGAGAATCCCTTAATTCCAGAAATCCAGAATTTCAAGACCAGCATGCCACATTTAAGAAAAAAAAAGTGAAAGAAAAATGAACTGCAACAAGAACACCTCTTGGGAAGACATTTTTAGGGGTGAAAGCCATCAGGTTGTCTTGAACACCGGAGAGAGAAAGAAAAAGAGGGAGGGGGAGGAGGGAGAAGGGAGGGGGAGGGAGAGAAGTGGAGATTTTATGGAGACTCTGGATGAGGAGAACATCATGGCAGATAGGGATTGGCTCAGCTTAGTTGGTGGGTTAAGGATGCTCCTTGGTAGGTTGCCCTTTGGTGTGTGGGCCGCTCAGTTAGGGTTCCTTTCTCTGAGCAGGATAAGCTTTGTTCTTTTCCTGAAGTGGCTCATTTATGGAGAAAGGAAGCCATTTTGGATTTGGTACAGTTTAGGGACTATTTGGATTTGGTACAGTTTAGGGGCCATTTTGTAGGTGTGGATATTCTAATAAAAAGTTTCCTGAAGGTGAAGTAAATATGTTTTTTTTTTTAGATGTCAAAAGATTCCTTAACAAATTTATTTTCAGATGGGCAGTAATCCCAGCTACTCCTGAGACTGAGGAAAGACTATTAAGATCCTGTGTTTGAGGCCAGCCTGGATAACTTAATAAGATGAGCTCAAAATAAAGTGAAAAAGGCTGTGTTTCGGTGGTAGACCCTTTCCCTAACATGCATGAGGCCTTGGGCTCATCACCTATATTGCAAAACGAAATAAGTAAATTTAATTCATTAGATTTTGTTGTTTTCTTCCTTTTTTTTTCTTTGTTTAAATATTTTTCTCCTTGCTTTACTTTTTAAGGAGTTATGACTTTTCTGTTTGATTTATCTCGATATGTAATTTAATTTTTGATTTCTGTGCAAAATGTAGCCCAAAGGTCAGTTTGTGTATGTGTGTGTGCACATGCATGTGCATGCATGTGTGTATACATAGACTGTGGGTCATATTATTTACTATCCTTCAGGTTTATCACCCCTCACTGGTGCCACATCTATAGTCCTGAAGGCATCTCAGTTTATAACAAATCAGAATGCTCTAGTAAACCCAGGGAACAGTCAGAAGGGAAGACAGAAAAGGATGATAGTCTAAAATAATGTAGTGAGCAGGTTAACCTCAGTAGAGTGAGGTGGGGGAACTTGGCCTCCTACTACTGGGATCAACACTTAGTTTTGCCACTCACTAGTTTTTAACCTGTAGCTATATTTATTCAAACTTTCTAAATCTCAATTTGCTCATCTATAAAAGTGAAATATTTATAGGACTTTCCTAAGAGTTTCACTGAGAGGATTAAATGAGAAAATCTTCTCAAAGTGCTAAGAAGAGTAACTGGAACGGCGTAAACTTTGAACAAATGTTAGTTATTATTAAGAATTCCTCCTGTGTAGTCCACAGTGAGACATCAGACATATCACATACTGTTGAGGGACCTGAAAGTTTAAAAGACTTGCCCAAGATGGAGAAATGGAAGGGCAGACCAAAAGGTAGTATCAGTGAGTTTTCATTTCCTGCTTTTCATCCTCTCAAAGACCTGTGGATTTATATGATGAAGATCTATTTCCAACTGTTAAAATACAGGAAAAAAATATGTGCCTCAGAAACTGCATACAACTGTATTCTTTCCAACATAATACATTTTGTCCCAAAATTTCATTAGCATGTTACCTAACAGTCCAATCCCCACCTTTGTTTACATACAATGCTGGGGATCAAATCCAGGACCTTATGCATGCAAGAAAAGTGCTCTACCACATTGCTAGACCCTTAGCCCACCCACATCACACACTGGATGAATCATATAGAGACACCAGTATGGATCCTATTGCATTTTGTAGCTTCTTTTGTCATCACTTCAAAATGTGGTACAGACATTTGACAGACCACCCTGCTTTCAAGGGAAGGAAAACACTAAGCTACTATATGGTTATACTTAGTTGTATCTAATCCAAGTATCAAGTTAACATGCTTCGTAGAACATCTTAACATGAACTGGGAAGACCTGATTATAGAAATTTCCTGCGAAAATAGAGCAATTTAGAAAATAAACTCATCCTTTTAGTGTGAATGACCTCAATCCAGGACAAAGAGCTATGAGATTTTGGACAAATAACCTCTACACAATGACACCAACAATCAGCATGAGGATGCAGAATACAATGTATGTGAAATGTAATGCAGGAGAATGTGCCATATAAATGTGACCATTATTAATATTATAGTCCATTGCTATCAGTTGTTATGAGAATAGACCGGCCTAAATTGGGCAAATCACTTATAGAAATAGTATATTTATATATAATTGTGTATATAGTCTGAAAAGTTTTAAAAGGGTATTTTCTTGAAACAGGCTATGGAAGTGAATCTTTCACATTTACTTCTATGTTTGTGAATTGTTTGGGTTTTTTTTTTTCTTTTTTGAGACAGGGTCTCGCTTTGTAGTTCAGGCTGCCTCTGAGCTCACTATGTAGTCCAGGCAAGCCTCGAACTCAGCAATCCTCCTGTCTCTGCCTCCCAAGTGCTGGGATTACAGGCGTGAGCCACCATGCCTGGCTTGTTTGGGTTATTTTTATGGTAAGTATTTGCAAGCTAATCCCCTATAAGGGAATTCAAATTTCCCCATACAGTCAATATTAAACTTAACCATTAAATTTAGTTTGGTTTGTGACCATAATTATGGAAAGAATTAAATCTGTGAAGAGAGGTCCCACTGTATGTGCTTTTCTGTTTTGTTTCTTTGCTCTCTAATTCAGGCTGCCCTTGAGCTCACTGTGTATCCAGGCTGCCCTCAAACTCATGGCCATCCTGCTTCAGCCTGCCAAGTGCTGGGATTACAAATATATGCCACCATGCCTGGCACATATATGTATTTTTAAATAATTTTATTTTAATAAGTCCTTGTAAAAAAAAAAAAACAGGGATGGGCCGGAGTATTAGCTCAGTGGTTCCGGTGCCTGCCTCACAAGCACAAGGTCCTGAGTTCGATCCCCAGAAACCACATACAATGCTGGGCGTGGAGACTCATGCCCACCAGCAATCAATACCACATACCACAGTGCCAGGCATGGTGGCTCACGCCTGTAATCCCAGCACTCGGGAGGCAGAGACAGGAGGATTGCTGAGTTCGAGGCTTGCCTAGGCACCATAGTGAGCTCAGAGCCAGCCCAAACTACAAAGTGAGACCCTGTCTCAAAAACAACAACAAAAAACAGGGAATCTTCATCCTAAGGAGAGATTCTTTCCAAAGCTGTAGCTAGTGGTAGAATGCTTGCCTAGCATACACAAGGCTGAGTTCAACCTTTAGTACAGGAAGGAAGGGAAGAAGGAAAGAAAGGAGGAAGGGAGGAGAGAAAGATTTTTCTGAAGGAAAAAGCAACTTTTAACACCACTGAAAGCTCTGAGTAGAGAATCAGCATTTTCTCAAATCAAAAACACAGCATCTCAGAAGTTAAGTATCTCATAAAAGAGTAAAGACAAAAGAAAATTAGGAAACTAAAATATGTAATTTCCACCATAGTGGCCAGTATATTTTGTCTCTTTTTAGTGGGATTTCCTCCTCTCATTTCTGATATGACCGTGTACAGATTTCTCCTTCCTCAACCCTCTCCTGCCTCCAGTAAGTGCTTCTTGTTCTTCCAGTCTCGATAATCTCTGTTCTTCCTATAGATCTGCTCTCACCCCTTTCCTTGTAACTTCCAAATACACTTCCCTGATCCAGCTATCTTTTCAGTGTTCTCAGCTTTTCAATAATTAGTTTGCTCGATATTGGTTATTAATCAAAATATGCTGAAAACCAAATTAGCCTCTTTTGTTTTATTTATGTAAACACAATGCTTCCCAGGAAGCCTTTACTTCAATCTTGATTATATGCCCCACCCCACCTGCTTACTCCTACCTCTTCAGGTCAGGCCTTCACTTTTCAAAAAAGCAACACAGCCGGGCGTGGTGGCTCACACCTGTCATTCCAGCACCCGGGAGGCAGAGGCAGGAGGATTGCTGAGTTCGAGGCTTGCCTGGGCTACATAGTGAGCTGAGGGCCAGCCTGAACTACAAATCAAGACTATGTCTCAAAAAAAAAAAAAAAACACAAAGAAGAGGACCAAGAATAGGAGGTCCAAGAAACACTCACAGTGGGACTAGTGGAAATCAGAACTTGAGAGAAGAAAAAAGATATTCCAAGTCATGATACGGCATCAACCAGGCTTCGCAGGCACTTCCCAGGCACTGTAGTGATACGGCATCACGGGAGAGCACCAAGGAGATAGATAGTGGGGCTCTCATTTTGGGATGTTCAGAAAAATTTCCAACAAGAGACAGAGACAGAATTGTTGTAATAGGTGAGAGAGAAAGAAAAAAACCTTAAGGTCAATTGGACACAACATATTTTGTTCTTAGAATCCATTGTTTTTGTGACTAATTGTGGAGATAGGAAGGTTCCTGAGTTGTTTAGAAGCATGATTAACCTTGAAGATAAATGTAGATTAATCCATGTTTGTGAACAACAGTACAGTTCAGTCACTGGTGTGTAGTGTGATTTATCAGTGAGATGTACAGGTTGAGATGTACAAAAACACACAATTTCCTCTGTGAGAATGATCTCCGAGGAAATCTATTCCTAGCTCCCTGTTGGAGAGATGGCCTTTATTCAACACAAAAACAACCTGTCTAGCCTTGAACTTATCGTGGTTCCTTTGCTGCAAACTACCTTCACTTTCCCACTGTCTTGTGTTGCCTAATGATATTTTTATTTCCCAAGGGATCAATGCACTGTTTTTCCCCCCCCCCCCCCTCTCTCTCTCTCTCTCTCTCTCTCTCTCTCTCTCTCGGCCTTTCCCTTTCTCTCTCCCTCCCCCCACCTTTACTTAGACAACAAACCAAGGCTTACTGAGATTTCCTTTACAATGTCTCTCACTTCCATGTATTCTCTGACTCTCATAATTTATTTTTTATACTAGTTTATTATCATCTTTTAACAGAACCTTTGCCTCCAATCTGTGTCCCAATCACTCATTTTCTCTACAATGAGTTTATTCTTCCTAAAACCCTAAATCAATCTTTGATTTTTCTTTCTCACAAACCTTCATTGACTCACTGTCATCAACAAGATAAATATCAAACCCTATCTATTATATACACCCTCTAGCCAAACAGATCTTCTAAAGGGCCTATTCTTCTCTATTCAGACCTTCCTTCTTTGCCTGCAACTTTAGCAGACTATGTGCGGGATGAAAGATAATTTTATAGAAATACCTTGAAGTGCAAGAAGACAAGTGCTTGATATCTTGACAAAATCTCAGATAGGACTTTACTAAAAATGTCTGGCCAACCTGCCATGCTAGTAGGCCCCAATCATAGATCTGAAGACTACAAAAGGGAAAGGAGAAAGGAAAAGGAAGAAAAAGAGGAAGTAGGAAGAGACGAAAAAGGAGAGAGGTACATAAAAGTTACCCATGACTGACGTAAATAACAGAGATCTCAGTCCTTTCTAAATGCCTAGTCTTTCTTAGACTTAAAAGTGATCATCCTCTCAGCTCCAAGCTCAAGGGTGAAAACCAAGTCTTGATGGTTTCTGTCTCCCAGCACCGAGCACAAAGGCTGACACATACGTGGAGCTCAGTAAGAGTCTTATATAAACTGTCAGTAATGGACTCACTTTTTTAATTAAGGGATGGCATGTTAGAATTTGCAGCCATAAAGATTTCTTCTGCTTTCTCTGTGCCTTTTCTAAGACATCCAGAGCAATATTGAAAGGGGGAGGGATTCACAAAAGGGCTTTAAAATACAGTATATAATGGGAAAATTGATTCACTCTAACATAGTCTTGTCAGTATATTTCCAGAATCATACTTGACTTTCTGTCTCATTTCCAGTTCTGAACAATTTCCACCATTAACTCTTTCCAGTAACAATAATTCCTTTTTATTCCTGCCCTTGCTATGCCGGTATCATCTGTTTGCTCTCTTAATAATCCTATTACTCTGCACTAGTTACTAATGAAGTTCATTCTTTTTGCCTCCACCTCTTCCCCATCTTGCCAGACCATTTGGAATTCTAATCCTGTCCTGGATGCTCGCCTTCCTAGCTGACGATGGGTGTCATCTGCTAACAGCATGCTATCATCTGTCAGCTCTAGGAGCTTATTTTCTGTTCTATCCATGTAAATCATTGATGAAATATTAAAAAATCAGGCCCAGAACAGAGTCCTGTGGGACATGATTTCTAATATTCCTGATTTGACATGAGGGTCATTGAAAGTGAACTCATTGTAAAACTACCTATCATACAGCCTCATTTCCCCATTGTGTTGAAAGAATACACTACAGGGAAGGTAATCGAAAGTCTTTCTGGACTGAGAGAGCAACAAAAATGTTTAGGAGGAAAGCTAACATACTGACTGCCCACTTTTCTGCTAGGCACTTTACATACATTAATTTACTTTACCCTTCCACTGCTCTGTAAAGCAGTATGGTATTGAGCTTAGCACTCCAGATCCTAACATTAGACTGTCTGGGTTTGAATTTTCACTCCACTAGCTTCTCACTGTATGGGCTTGGCGAGATAGCTGACATTCTCTCAGTTTTATTTTTATCATCTGAAAAAATAAGGATAATAGAATTCATCTCAACCCAGAAGTGGTGGTGCACACCTGTAATCCCAGCTACTCAGAAAGCGGGGCGGGGAGAATTCCAAGTTCAAGGCCAGCCTGGATAACTGAGACCTTGTTTGAAAATAAAATAAGAAGGCCTGTGTATATAGCTCATTTGAAGAGTACTTGCCTATGTAGAAGGCCCTGGTTTCAACCTCTCATACCATTGAAACAATTTTTTAAATGTTTTTTTCACCTTAGAGTATTGTTAGCAGAACCCCACAGTGTGTCAAATGCTTAAACAGTGCCTGGTGCATACTGAATATTCTACAGTCTCAGCTGTTACTGTTAACCAACGTTAAAGTTGAGGAAGTGAAGTCAATACGTAGCAGGACCTACATGTGAGACCCTATCATGTCTGATTCCTATTTTTGCTTTATTGTAAAGACACTTATTTGGGGTTTGGAATTAAACCCAGGGCTTCAGACTTGCTAGGCAAAGGCTGAGCTATACCTCCAGCCCCTATTGTACATTTATGTCCTATGTATTTCCGAAGAGATTCAGTCACTTTGACTAAGATCAAGTGCAACAGGACTTCAGATGATAATGGCCATGGGGGGGGGCGAAACAGAGTCAATTGTTTCTGAAACTCATGATGTAAGCCAATATTTCTTTGTTAGGGAGGCATTTATATTCTATAAGAAAAAAAGTCAGTGGCCTTTGTATCTCACACTTGTAGTGCCAGCCATATATGACTATTTTAAGACTCTGTTTTTCTTCATGTAGTAGATCACCAGCATTTCTGCCATGCCTTTGCTTTTTTAATATCTGTAAAACCTGTAAAATATAAATAAGTAAATCATAAGAAAGTACTATAAATAACTCAACTAATCCCTGACTGCTGGGCATTTAGGTTGATTCTATTTTCCCCCCTACTATTATAAATAAAACTGTCATGAAGAGCCTCGTATTATGCTGTTGCATAATTCCCTCATTATGCACAAATCCTTCTCGTCCTTAACAGATGGTTAGCCAGCCTCTGTTTGATCACTTCCAGTAACAGGGAGCTCACTTCTTTGCCAGACAGCTCCTTCCATTTATGGACAACTCTAATTGTTAGAAAGTTCTTTATTTTTAACCAAAATCTGTTCCTCTTCACTTACACTCATTGATTCTAGTTTTGTGATCTGGAATTACCCAAAGCAATCTTTCATTTTTGTACTTGGCAGCCCATCAAATACTTGAAGACCATAATGAAACTTCCTAAATATTCTCTGCTTGAAGATAAATACCCATGCTTATGAATCTTATGACAAAAAAGAATGAGGAATTGGTAGGGGTGGCAGTGGTGGAGTCCAATTGAAGGTTGTAAATTTAGTGATCATATTTCCCTTTTTGCTTTGGCCTCCTGGAAGCTCAGAGTCTTATTGGCTGCTGCATTTTTATGATAGTAGAATCTTATTACCTTGAGTATACATATATTATCTTTTCCTTTAGATCAAATCATCCTATTTTGCCTATTTTTTCCTGTGTTTTTTTTTTTTAAGAAAATCACTTTTATGAATTTTGTCTCCACAGGCTTTCGTAAATTCTCTAGGGTACAAGATGTATTATGCCCAAATAAGTTCTCTGTTTTCTCAACTGATCTTGGTATAACATTTGTTGGTCATTTTGGTTCTCTCTTACCGTTTAGGACAAGAACAGGTGTTGTACTCCCAAATCAGAACAATGTAATTGTCTTAATTCCCTGCCCCTTTCTCTGGTGGAGAAGCTGAATCGAATGGAGGGGTCAGAAACATCATCTTACTTCTTTTGAACCTTGCTAGCTTCTTTCAGTTTTCAGTGTCTCTTCTGGCACCAGCACCATGTTATGAAAGACAGGAAAACACACCTCATGCCAACCTCAGGACAGTGATGGCACTGGGGACGAGTGACTGCAGCACAGCCACAGACCTTCCCCGGCCCGGGGATGGAGCGCCTGGACCCTCCACGCAGGCCTCGGGCCTGGAAGCCAGGTCCCCTGAGCCTGACTCCAGGAGCCTGTCCCGGCCTGCACAGGAGCTCCGGCCAGCCCAGGCGGGGCGGACTTCTGTGCAGTTGGACAGGAGGCGGGCGGCTCTGCGCACCCCTCCCGCACGCGGGCATCCAGCTCCTACCCTCCTCCTGCAGAGCGAAGTGTGGCAGCTGCCAGTTGCATGCGGCTTGACGAAGATCTGAGAGGACAGAACGGCGCCCCCCTCCCGAGTCCCGAGACGGCAGTCGAGCGGCTTGTTTCCTCCGTGGAGGAAGTGGGTGTGAGAAACCTGGGGCAGGCGGCAAACTCCGGATAGGTGAGAATGAAACGTCCTCGCCTGCGGTGGCAGCTCCGTCTGGAGGAGCCGCTAGGGAGCCGCAGGGCCGGCGGTGGCCAGAGCTGGAGCGCGGCGTCCCGGGAGCTTCCTTCCTGACCCTGCTCCGGCCTCCCAGGAAGACCTCCATCTCTGGCAGCCCAACCCCGAGGAACAGCTCAGAGTGGAAGCCTTCTTAAAAATAGCTCTGTTCCTTTTTGGGTTTTGCAACTCACACTTGAAAAGCTCTTTATTCTTTATAATGAATAGAGAGCTGGGACTTTTCATTGACAAAGAGCAGCTATAATACAAAATAAGGTAGACGATGGCAGCGATGCTTTTGAAGCAGTGGACAGAGAAGGCTTCACCACTTAGCTTTCACAGGTAGCAGCCTTTTCCTTGGGTTATTCCTGGAATAGAGGCGTGGAGAGGCTTTTGAGCGGCTCTTGCTGTCAAAAGCTCATGCGAGGTGGGCAGTATTTCAGGCGACAGCCTTAGTTAGAGATGAGCAGGACAGCCTGAAGTTGAGATTTCAATCTAATTAATGGACTGAAGGAGCAAAAGACCTGAAAGAAAAGCTTAACTGTTTTCTGTCCTAAAATTGTGGCCGCCCAGTGGAAGGTCTAAGAATAAAGGGTGGCGTGAGGCAGCCAGGAAGCCAGTCCTTGCCTCATGGGAAGAGCCACCATTCAGCGGGTGCTGAGGAACTTGCCTGTTAGAGATGCCAGAATTCCTCAAATTATGTCTTTTAGAGAAAGAAAAAAGAGTTCAAGTGGAGAAATGAGATAAAATTCCTAGTCTACAATGTTGTCTTTGTTTCAAATAATTTCTTTTCTTCTAATCAAATAAAAATGCCTTTCAGAGTCCCACTGAGTCAGTGAGAAATTCAATCTCAGGTATTATTGGGGTCAGCTCCCCCTCCTCCCGGAAGCATTTGGGAGCTATGTGTGGTGTGTGGGAAAGGAGGTAAGAGATCTGAATTAGGCAGGCAGTCAAAGCTAATTCTATGGAAAGAAGAAAAGAAAGAAAAGAAAGAGAGAGAGAGAGAAAGTCACACTGTATAAGACAGGCAATTTATTCCTTACTCACAAAAACTCCATCAAGGGTGTTGCTGGTGAGGAAGCAATCCCGGGCATCTTTCCTCTAAGCAATAACTCAGGGATCCAGGTGCTGTGTGTGTGCATTGTGGGGCTCTATCATGGGTAGGGCTTTGGAAGCCTTTACTTCCTGTCAGTCTCTGAGATGGTCCTAGATGTGGGACATAGAGTAGAGAGATCATGATGATCTCTTTGAGGGTCAGGGCCCAGATGGTATTCTATACACTAACCAGTACTGACTCAGACTCAGCCATCTAGCCCTGTGTGCACACAACGGGACTGGCAGAGAAATAGAATTTAACTGTGTGTTCACTAGAGAGACATAGCTATCGCTAACCTTTAACAAACTTTTCCAAGGTATCTTCCTTCCAACATTTCTTCATTCGCTCTGTTGACCTGAAATGGTCCGGAAAGCCTGATGTCCCCATTTTCTCATTGGGATTTAGTGAGGCTAGAAGCTGCACACTCTGTGGTCTGGCGGCTTCTCCTGGGGAAAGAGGAACCGGGACCCATCAAACTTATCCTTCTGTCTATGCAGAATGTCTCTCCTGAATAACTTTTCCAACAAACTTAGCCTTTCACAGAAGATAAAAAGCAAATTTACATCAAACGGCTTCCGCTTCAGCCATGCAGTATCCCAACACCTTCTTGGAGTGATGGGAGGAGAAAATACAAAATGCATAACACAGATCAGTGTTCTAATGCATCATCATGCTACCGAGCATATGCTGCTCCCTGACGATCATGAAGATTTCATTGAAGACTACCACAGATCCCTAAATTCCAGAACATCATCATTTTTTAGACCCTTTTCTTTTATTACACTAGAACACAGTTCTTTTCAACATAATTTTTAGAAAGACAGAGAAGTCACTGCCACTGTGATGAGATAAGGAACAAGGGTACCAAGTGCACAGTGCTGGTGGAGCCACAAGGCAGTTGGCGAGGCTCACGCTACTTACAATAGTGGCTCAGAGTGAGCCCTTAGCAGGATCACCTGGCGTGTATCCCTGAATCTCTTGTAGATGGCTGCAAACTTTGGGAGACAACTGCTGTTTAGTTTGCCCAAAAATGTGTGATTTGGTAAGAGTTCATCTGGCTGTTTCTATGAGTTCAAGTCTCCCAACTTTGGGAATTCTACTCCACAGGGCTGGAGAATATTCAAGTGGCCATCTGGCCACCACAGTGGACAATCTCAGAAAACTTGTGTCTTAAGGAATGGCTTCCAAAGAATGGGGAAAGAATCTGATTTTCACATAAAAGGGGAAATGTGGGAATGGTGGAAACTAAACAAAGGTGGATTGTTTGGCTTGATGACATACACCTGTAATCCCACCACTCAGGAGGTTTAGGCAGAAGGATTGCTGTGGGTTCAAGGCTAACCTGAAATACATAGGTTAGTGCGAGGCCAACCTATTGTGAGACCCTGTCTCAAAAATTAAAAAAAGATATAAATTGGAGGTTTGGTCCTTTTTTATACTTATCTAGATATTAACAACCAACAAATAATTTATAACTTTTTTCTTTTGCAGTACTGGGGGTCAAACTCAAGTTCTTGTGCTTTCAAGGTATTGCTATGGTACCACTTGAGCTAAATCCATGGCAATTTATAACATTTTAAAAATAGCATAATAGGGCCAGAGGATTAGCTCAGTGGTTCCAGCGCCTGCCTCGCAAGCACAAGGTCCTGAGTTTGATCCCCAGAAACCACATACAATGCTGGGCGTGGAGACTCACGCCCACCAACAATCAATACCGCATACCACAGTGCTGGTTTCATGGTGGCTCACACCTGTAATCTCAGCACTTGGGAGGCAGAGACAGGAGGATTGCTGAGTTTGAAGCTTGCCTAGGCTACGTACGTAGTGAGCTCAGAGCCAGCCCGAACAAAGTGAAACCCTGTCTCAAAAAAAAAAAATAGCATAATAATCATTTCATATTATGTTGAGTTCACTCGAAAGAAGTGATAATTTTGAGGCAAATAAGCCAATCTAATTGTCTTCCCTTCTCATTTTTTTAAAAGTTAGACTATCAAATTGACACTTTCAGGGAATATCATAGGCCTACTTTACCTAGAATATGTTGAAGGTCTCATTTTGTTGGATTTGAAGCTGTTAAAAATCAAATTTTGAGTGTTGATTAAGATTGTGTTTTGGTAACAATTAATAACAAATTGCTCTTAACTGACTAAGTCCTGAAGCAATGCATAAATAAACATAGTTGTTGACCTGACAGGAAAAAAAAAATTACCTTTATTTTTCATCTTTATTCCATTGGTAAAATCAATGGAAGAAAACAGCTTGTTATGGGCCCACAGTCTGGGCCCTGATGATATTCCAACTATCTCATGGTTAGTGTCTCTCTAGTCACAGGCACAGCTGCACCATCCCTGGGCTCCTCCTCAGAGGTACTCAGTGCTTGAGGATCAGACCCTCTTTTTCTTGCACAGAAGCAACTTCAAAGAAGAATCTAGTCATGGATCAGACATCTCCACTCCTTTCTCCAAAATTCATCAAGAAGTGATTCTAGCAAACAGTGTGCTGATCTTGTCTTCTTCTCTTGCTATTGCAGACTACATTTTGCTATTTGATTCATATGAAAATATTGAAGGAATATGTAGCTTTTCTGAAGTTGATACTATATTAACAGCCATGACAAATGATAGGCCACAGTTAAAAATTATTTCAACTGGGCCAGAGATTTAGCTCAATGGTTCCAGCACCTGCCTCACAAGCACAAGGTCCTGTGATCCCCGGTAACTACATACAATGCTGGGCATGGTGACTCACGCTCACTGACAATCAGTACCATGTACCACAAAGGCCGAGTTTGATGGCTCATGCCTGTAATCCCAGCACTTGGGAAGCAGAGACAGGAGGAGTGCTGAGTTCGAGGCTTGGCTGGACTACATAGTGAGCTCAGGGCCAGCCTGATCTACAAAGCGAGACCTTGTCTCAAAAAAAAAAAAAAATTATTTCAACTGCTGGGCATGGTGGCACACACTTATAATCCCAGTGTTCAGGAGGCTGAAGCAGGAGGCTTCAAGGCTAGCCAGGGCTACAAGGCCACCCTTAACCACATAGGGAAATACTATCTCAAAAAAAAAAAAAAGGGAGAAAGAAGGAAA
>PVIC010013463.1:0-38053 GCA_004025085.1 Thryonomys swinderianus
CCAAACACAAATTTTGAAGTAGCATTCTATAGAACACCACAAAAAGACAATCAACTTTTCAAGGGATAAACAAAGTTTGTTGTACTTATAAATTAGATTCTAAATAGCAGTGGAAAAAGAGAACTCTGTGCATATTAGCCTGGTCAAATCCTCAAATACTAAGTGAAAAAACAAGTCACAGTGTATACTATAATTCATTGATATGAAGTGCACAATCAGGAAAAAATCAAACACATATTGTGTTGAGACACTTGCGTATGTAGTAAAACGGTTCAAAAAAGAAAAGTAATGACTAAAAAGAATTTTCATGAATTCTAGGCTGGTAGTGGGTGGTGGAGGCAGCTGAATAAACATATATATAGGGTTTCAAAAATACGGATTACAGTCTATTAAGTTGACTAGTGAATGTTGTCATTTATTTTGGTGTGTGTGTGCATTTAGTTTACTCAGATACTATAACCAAAAAACAAAACTGAGTGGCTTAAATAGCAAAAATTTATTTCTGTTCAGGAAATCCATAATTTCTTTAGTATTCTGTTCACTACTCAAAAATCCTGTTTAATTCAATCCTTAGAACATATCAAAGTTTGTATCCAGTTTTGGGAAGAAAGTCATCAATTGGTTGCTATGCCTGAGTACTGGCACCTTCAAAGTATCAATCAGAGTGGGATCAGGATCTCACAGAGGAAAACTCTAGGATTGAACTAGTTCCTTTATCTCCCACAAACTCTCTGGCCTACCATAGAAAGGACACCAATTCATAAATATTTGGATGTTTATTGAAGGTTGCATTAAAATGGAAACTCCCCAGTAGCAATCTGTCAAGGAGATTTTTTTTCATCAATTTAATCCCATAAACTGTTCTTACGAAATCTCGCATTTGTTCCATTCCTGGTTACATTAGCTCCCTCTTTCCCTTTTACATAAAAAAAATCAAGTTTTCAAAAGATGGAATCTCACTGTGTTGTTAAGGCTGGCCTCAAGCTCCCAGACTCAAGCAATGCTTCCACCTCAGTCTGGCAAGTACCTATGCCATCATATCTGGTTGAAGTTTAGTATTTTAGTGCTCAAAGTAAAAAAGTATGTGGACTCATCTTTAGGGTGGTGAATTTTGTTTTAAATACAGGTAGATTGCTACTTTGGATCCAAAATTCAGAATGAGAATCCTCTTTAAAAAGTCATTGTTGGCAGAGTTATATTCCATTTTATAAAAAAACACATCTTCCTTATCCAGTCTCCAGTTGGACATCTGAGTTGTTTCGCAGATTGGGCTATCACAAACTGAACTCCTATGAACATGGGTACACATATGTCTTTATGATATGATTCTTTTAATTCCTTCAAGTATATTCCTAGCAGAGGAATAGCAGAGTCGAATGGGACCTTTAATCCTAGTTTTCTGAGAAATCTCCACACTGATCTCCGCCATGGTTGCAAAAGCCTACAGTCCCAGCAACAGTGGAGCAGGGTTCCTTTCTTCCTGTAGCCTCACCAGCATTTATTGCTGGTTAATTTTGCAACAGCAGCCATTCTTTGTGGAGTCAGTTGAAATATTACTCTGTCATAAACAACGACAAGTTTGAGTCATTTATGTGCAAAGGGTCACATGTTGAGGACACACTAACAAGTGAAATAAATAGGCCATGCATATGTAAATACCATATCTTTTCTCTGGTATGAGAACCTGTAGATGTAAATGAGTTCTAGAATGTATGATAGATTTTGTGAAATAGGAAATGTTCAAAGGGAATGTGGTAGGAGAAAGTAAAGAGGAGAAAGAATAAATATGATTTGGAAGGAAAAAAAAAGCAGATGTATATAGGTGGTAGGGGTTTGTGGGGTGGGTAAGGACATGGGTAAAAATGAGAATTAACTCATGTCATGTACTGGTACAAATTCCCCAATGTTGAGTGTGATTGTGAATTATATATAAAATGTACTAATGAAGATTTTAATTTAGAAGAAATATGATGGTAGGGCCGGAGATTTAGCTCAGTGGTTCTGGTGCCTGCCTCGCAAGCATAAGGTCCTGAGTTCAATCCTGGTAACCACATATAATGTTGGGCGTGGTGACTCATGCCCACCAGCAATCAATACCACATACCACAGTGCTGGTCATGGTGGCTCACTCCTGTAACCCCAGTACTTGGGAGGCAGAGACAGGAGGATTGCTGAGTGTGAGGCTTGCCTGGGCTACATAGTGAGCTCAGGGCCAGCCTGAACTACAAAGTGAGACCCTGTCTCAAAAAAAATGATGGTAATAAAAGAATGGGAAACACAGCTTATTATGTTCATAGGGGTGGGGGGTTGTAAGATGGGTGGGGGAATGGGAAAAAATGAGAATTAAACTGTGTCATATGCTGGTACAAATTCTCAATATTATGTGGGATCACGATTTGTATATATAATGTACCAGTAAGGATTCAAATTTAAAAAAATAAAACTTACCATTTTATCCATTAAAAAAAAAGTCATTGCTGGGCTGGGGATTTAGCTCAATGGTTCTTGCATCTACCTTGAAAGCACAAGGTCCCTAGTAATAACATACCACAGTGCCAGGCATGGTGACTCAGACCCACCAGCATTCAGTACCACATACCACAATGCCGGGCCCTGGTATGAAACATATCCTAATTTCCATTTTGATTTTGCTCAAAATGCCAGGAGTGGTGGGTTATGCCTGTAGTCCCAGCACTCGGGAGGCAGAGGCAAGAGGACTGCTGAGTTCAAGGCTTACCTGGGCTAAACAGTGAACTCAGGGCCAGCCTGAACTACAAAGTGAGATGCTGTCTCAGAAAAAAAAGTAACTGTTGATTTTCTGCAAGACCCTGAATTTAAAGAGACATACATGGTCCAAAGAAAACCCTTCAAACATTTACATGATATACATACATTCTTATGAAAATTCTCTGTGCTCCTCTACCCTCAGGCACCTTAAAACTCTCAAGAAAACTAAAACTCTTAGTTTCTTACCCCAAGAGTGGCTTATGTCATACACATTTGTCTTCCTAACATTATGTTTTACCTATTCTGTTTTAGAAACCCCTGTGTAATCCTGCACCCTTAATGCTTCTCTTGTTTGGCTGGTTATATCTGTCTTTCTTCATCTAGAAATCTGAGATCTTCTTTTCTAAAAGTCTCTGCTTTCCTTCCATCACTCTTTAAAAGATATCCCTATTTTTTTATTTTGAGAAGGTAGAAGAGATGGGCTGACTGTGCATCCTAAGTGTTTGTAATTTATATTCTATCATATATTTATTATTTATAATCTTTAAGTACCATTACATTATCTTCAGTGTTCAACTAATAATTTGGTTTGGAGAAAGAAAACCAGGAATTGTGTAAATCTAAGAGCTTGAATCTGAATTTTTTTTATTGTGGTACCAGTGATTGAACTTGGGCCCTTATGCATCCAAGGTTGGTGTGGTACCACATGAGCTAAATCCCCAGCTTGAATCTGAATTCTAATCTGCCTGATTTATAGTAGGACTGTGGGAATGCTCTGGTGTGGAACATATCCTAATTTCCATTTTGATTTTCCTCAAAGATCTTATATCTTTTGTATAATAGAAAATAAATATACTAAATCATATTCATAGATTTATTCAGATATAATTTTATTAACTGTTCAAATGTTTATACTTATCACTTAGGTCCTCAGTTAATTTAGAAGGAAGAACTATTTTCTTGAAAAATTCATGCTAGTGATAAAGACAGAAATAGAGGAAGAACCAAGTTGTTCCAAGTTCAGAATTTCTAGTTTATTTTCCAAAGCACTAAGTTACTGTGTTGGGTATCTTTAGCAACTACTGCCTTGTAAGCATTCAATGAATGCTTTTGAATGAAAGAAAATGTGTATTAGACTTTTTGCCTACACAATAATTTCAATACTATGACTATTGATTTCCTTTTATAATTGTGTCAAATTTTACTTCCAAACTCATGATTTTTCTTTTTTTATTTGACTGAGAATGTAGATTTAATGAATTAAGGATTAAAAGTCTGAAGAAAATTAGTCTAGCATATATAGAATCAGTTTAATCAGAAAGAAAAGGGATGATAGAAGCTATCTGGTTCTTGAAGTTTCTTGGGTAGCTCCCCCATAAGAGCGCTGATCACTTAGAAAAACCTGATTTACTTAATACAGTAATTGTGTGTGGCATGAGACTGGGCCAGAATAAAGAAGGAAAAGAAGAAGCAATTAAACAGTACATGTACTGGAGTCAGCATTTAAACTAGAGATTGAATTATTACAGGAGCATCCAGCAACACTGCCATGTTAGGCCTGGACACTCTACAGGGTGGAGCGTCATAGCCTAAAGAAAATACCATCCTGTTCACAGATGGCTCTACCATAAAGTTTTCCTTATCCCAAGCTAACAATTTTCTTCTCATACATTTTCATTCATTTATTTAAAGTCTAATCTTGAAGCCATATGGATGTTAGCTTACATATTTATTGCTTTTTGAAGACAACTATTTTAGGGATAAGTTGGTTATTGTTAATTTGTAGATTGTCTCTGTTCAGCTAATGAATATGTGTTAGATGCTATAGCAAGCTTACCCCACCCCAAAGTAAACATTAGATTGATTCCTATTTCATTTTTTATGTTATTGTGAAAGGTGTGGTTTCCCTATTTCTCTCTCAGTGAGTTTGATATTTGTGTACAGGGATACTATTGATTTTTGAATGTTCACCTTGTACCCAGATATGCTACTGTATTTGGTTTTAAATCCAGAAGTCTTCTGATGAAATTTTTGGGGTCTTTTTATGTAGAATAATATGTCCTTCACAAGTAATGATAATTTAGCTTCTTCCTTTCCTATACTTATTCCTGTTATTTCTTTGTATTGTCTAATTGATATGGCCAATATTTCCAAAACTGTATTGAATAGGAGTGGTGATAGCAGATATTCTTTCTTGTTCCTGATTTTAGAATGAATGCTTTCAGTTTTTCATCATTTATATAAGGTTGGCTTTTGCCTTGTTATGTATGGCTTTTACCAGATCAAAATAAAGACAACCTATTTCAACATTCTGTAGGGTTTTGTCATGAATGGGTGTTGAACTTTGTTGAATACCTTTTCTATAGCTACTGAGATGATCATATGACTTTTATGCTTGGCTCTGTTGATGTGGTATACTATATTTATTGAGTTGTGTGTGTTGAACTATCCCTGCTTCCCTGGAATGACTGCTACTTGTTCATGACATGTAATCTATGATTTCCTGCATTCTGTTTGCCAGTATCTTACTGAAAATTTTTCATCTATGTTCATTAGGGAGATTGACCTTAGTTCTTTCTTTTGTTTGCATTGTTCTCTGGTTTTGGTATCAGGGTAATTCTTGCTTCCAGAAATGAGTTTGGTCCCTTTCACTTTCATTAAAAAACTTTGAGTAGTAGTGGCCTTAGGTCTTTACATTTTTTTGTAGAATTCAACAATGAATCCATCAGGACATAGGTTTTACTTTGTTGGTAGGTTTTTAATTACATCTTCCATTTAACGGACTGATATTGGTTTATTTGGAATTTTATATATTCTTGATTCAGATTAGGTAATTCATATGTATCTAGAAATCTGTGCATTCTTTCTGCTTTTTCTATCTTATTAAAATACAGGTTCTCAAGGGTTGAATTGTGTCTCTGGTACTGTAATCACCTGCAAGTGTCCTTCCTTTGATTTTTCAGGGGCATTTTCCAAGAAGGACTGAATGACAGTTGAGAGGAGCACATGCTGTCCCTTTTCTATAAGCCTTTCAGTGTGAGGGGGATGCTTGTCGACTGAGAAATCTCTAAGAGGTGAAATCAAACCCAGAACTATATATACAGTCTTATGCAAATGTGTGGAAGCAATCTGAAGAAAATTCAGGAGCACAGAATTTACTGGAATATATTGTGGTATTCAAACCAAGGGATGTTCATGCCCACTTGAATGGATCCATTAGTTTAAGTGCCATGAAGAAATTAATACTCAAGAAATCAAATCTTGACATCAGTGATCAGATGAGGATAAATGACAAAGGAAAGAAAAGAACTTTAGAAGAATTTTTCCAGATGTTTCAAATTATTCATCAACTTAATACTAGCCCTGAAGATATTCTAATGGTGAGACATGAAGGAAATTTTAGTAGTTTTGAGATTATAATTTATGCATTTTTGGGATTTTGTTTGGTTTGGTTTTGGTTTTTGAGACAGGTTTCTGTGAAATATTTTAGGTTGGCCTTGAACTCACTATATCCTAGGTTGGTCTTGAATGGTGATCCTCTTGCCTTGGCCTCCCGAATGCTGGGGTTACAGGCATGTACCATCATGAACAGCTGCCCTTCTGTTGTTGTGTATGATCTTTTGCTTTCATTAAGAGTCTGGATGGAAAATGTTTTCTTCTTTGTTACAGAAACTTTTTTCAAAACCAGTATAAGACAGTTGCTTAAGAGGTAAAACATACAAAACATGTTCATTGTGAGAGAAATGAGGAAGGAACCAAAATTAACATCTTCTATTGGGTAGAGGATGATATGAGGGGAAAATTTGGTCCTGTTTTCTATATGCAACATAGCATATGACGCCTGATGGGGAAGTGGTACAGAGACTGAGTGGCATGCAGGAGCCCCAGTAAGAAAGGGACTGGGCACCAATCCCCAGCATTCCATTGGCAGGATCCCCATGTCCCAGACCAGAGCAGAGGGGTGTGAGCTTTCCACTTGGTGTGGGCCTGTCAGGGGAAGTGGCACAGAGACTGAGGCATATGCAGGAGCCCTGATAAGAAAAGGACTGGGGACCATTCCTCAGCATTCTGCTGGCAGGATCCCATTGTCCAGGACCAGACCAGAAGGGTGCAAGCTATCCACTTGGTATGGGCCTGTTGGGGGAAGTGGCACAAAGACTCAGGTACAAGATCCCCATTTTCCTATGACCAAAGAGAAACCAGAAGGCTGTGGAATCTCCATTTCCTTGTGGTCCAGACTGGACATGATTTTTCCTAGGGGAAAAGCCTCCAGAAACACCACCTACTTGTCTGTAGACATGGAGTAAGTGCAACAGCATTGCTGGAGCATAGAGGCTTCCAGGGCATCCCTCTGCCTCATCCACCACATTGAAAGAAACACTCACCAGAAGAGTGTGGGTATCCCGTTGGCCACAGCCATTGGTGAATTGGATGAGTCAGTTCCATCTGCAAGGTTCTGGACTCTTGGAGAGTTTAAGCCTCCAGGACATCTTTGAGCTCAACTCAGGCATTGATTTCAGAAACTAGACAAGGGATAATGGTTGTCTCCCTGTGACTAATCAGCTTCAATCTGTGTGCTGTTGTCCATACCATTAAGAGGAGACAGCATATCCACATTGAGAAGGCAATTTTGACAGTGTTCATAGCTTTGCATTACTGTTATTGTTGTAGTTGCTGCTACTGTTCTTTTTCTTTCTTTGCTCTTACCTCACTTTATTCTTTCATCTCGCTACTGTGTTGTTGCTGAATCTGTCCAACCTTGGGTTTCTTCTCTCAACTGCTCTCAGTTTTACAGAAGAGGGAAAATAATCTCCTGTCTACCCACTGATATTAGGTATCCATATTCTCCTTTTGTTTCCTCATCCTCTCCTGTCCTCCAGTCAGAATCAATATCTACGAGTAAAAAGGTTTCTGTCTTTCTTAATTTCTCTTCTTTCTGTATTATTATAGGAGGCCATACAAAGCTTCTAGTGGTCCTGCAGTTTTTCACCAGCTCTGTCTTATATGTGTCTCTTTCATCTCTGTTGCCTCTAGCATCTATAAGGTTCTCAAGGTCTATGTGCTCCTTACAGATCCTCTACCCTTATTTCTAAAAGGATCCTCTAACTCTGTTTCTAAACTATTGCTCTCTTATCTCCCTACCTCCTGAACTCCCCAGTAAACTTTTATTCCCAAAGGGTAGTCTTGCTGTATTTAAACCTGTATGTTGTGAACACATTTCTGATTAATTCTAAATCTAGGCATATGGTCACAGATGAAACTGATGAGGTTAAAGGTATCAGGATAATAGTTGTCAAAGCTTATCAATTCCTGTACTGTGTTCAATACTGTTGATGATACCAATTGTATTATGTCAACAAAGATAATGTGATGGTCTGTTCAAATACCTCCCATGGTGTGCCAGAACTGATAATACTTAAGGGACATTATAGATCCAAAGAAGGGAACTCAGGAAGTAGCAATTTCCTAAGGCATCCATATACTAGGAAGAAAGAGACTTGTAGCACACATTGCCCAGACACAAGTCAGGGAATTAAATGAATAACATTAGCAACAACAAAGGAAAAGAAATGAGAAAAAATGTAGAAACTCAGGTACAAAGATTCTCACCACAGAGGAATCCAAGGAAAAGGGAAATAGAGCAAACCGAAGCTCAATCACCAAGACTCTCTGAGCTAGTAACAAAAGCAGATCTAATAAAATGGAAATCAGAAATAATCTCCAAGACAGAGATGCTGTTCATAGTAAGTGAAATGATTAATAAGGCTATTGAAGAGTTCAAGAGCATGATAGAATCTGAGATAGCAAAAACAATGGAACATGTTAAACAGCTCCAAGAAGAGTTTGAGGTGTTAAATAAGAGAATGAAAGTTTACAAAGTGGGATGAAGCTGAGGTTCAAATTTCAGATCTAGAGGACAAGATCACAGCCAGTGAACAAGAAAGACATAATTCATGGAGAGTGGTATGGGACCATGAGAAATCAATCCAACAGCTCCTAGATGACTCAAGAATAACATAAGACTAATTGGAGTCACTGGTGAAGCAAGAAACAGTACAAAAGACCTAAAAGAACTGTTTACAGATATAATGGCAGAAAACTTCAAAAGAAAAGGAAAAGAATTGGGCATACAGATAAATGAGGCATATAGGACTCTAGATGGCCATAGTATTAAAAATTCTACACCTAGCCATATAATTATCAAGGCTCCAGATATCCAATGAAAGAACAAAATATTGAAAGCAATTAGAGAAAGAAAAAGACTACATACAAAGTAAAGACCATCAGGATCAGAGCAGACTTTTTAACCCGAACACTCAATGGAAGGAGAGCATGAAGTGATGTGTTTCAAGCTTTGCAGGAAAACAACCTCCAACCTAGATAGATTTATCCTCAAAATTATCTTTCAAAATTGGTGGGGAAATAAGATACTTCCATAACAAAGAATACCTGAAAAACTTCACAAATACAAAACTGGCACTCCAAAACATTCCAAAGAATATTTTAGGAAAAAACAATGAAGGTCACAAAGTTACAAGAATCAGCAGAATGAACCATTTGGGCAAGGTAAGAAGCTAAATGGAAAGGGGCAAAAGCAAAGAATAAAAGAACCAAGACCAAAAAAACATCATGACACAGTTCTAAATCAGTCCATATCAGTCATAACCATTAATGTCAATGGCCTCAATATACCAATTAAAAGACACAGAATGGTGGAATGGTTTAAGAAATAAGATCTTACAATATTCTGCATACAAGAAACACACCTAATACAGAAAGAAAGCCACAGGCTGAAAGTAAAAAGATGGAATATAATTCTGCATACAACAGGAAACTACAAAAAAGCAGGAGTTGCTCTCCTGTTTGCAGACAAAATAGATTTCAATCCAAAGCTGCTTAAGAGAGACAAAACATACACTACTCCCTTGCATAGGGAACAATCCCCAAAGAGGTGACATTCATAAATAATTATGCACCAAATTCCAGTGGACCCAAATATATAAAACAAATATTAATAGATATGAAAATCCTAGTAAGCATTAATGCAATAGTAGTAGGGGACTTGAATACCCTGCTGTCAACACTAGACAGATCAACTGGACAAGAAATCAATAATAAAATACTTGAACTGAACCTAACCATTGAACAAATGGACTTAATATATACTTATAGAGTATGTCACCTGACAAAGTCAGAATATATTATTCTCAGCTGACCATGAGTCATTCTTCCAAAATAGACCACATACTAGTTCAAAGAATGTGTTTAAGTAAATGAAAAGGGATTAAAGTTATCCCCTGCATCCAGTCAGATTATAGTGCCTTGAAATTGGAGCTGAATAGCAAAAGAAATTTCAAGACTCTCACAGACACATGGAAATTGAACAACACTCTGCTGGGTCACAGAAGAAATTAAGGAAGGAATGATACAGTTTCTGCAATTAAATGATAACCCCAGTACAACTTACAGGAATTTATGGGATACAATGAAAACAGTTCTATGATGGAAATTCATGGCAGTGAATGCCTATATCAGGAAAACAGACCAAGATCAAATAAATGACCTAATGCCTACCCTGAAGCTACTAGAGAAAGACGTGCAAAAAACCTCAAAGCCCATACTGGGGAGGAAATAAAAGGATCAGAGCAGAAATTCATTCAATGGAGACTAAGAGAATGATAAAAATTAACGAATCTAAGAGTTGGTTCTTCAAAAAAGATAAACATAGTTGGCAGACCCTTATGCAATCTTATCAAAAAAAAAGGAGAGGCTCAAATCCATGCTATTAGGAATGAAAAGGGGAAATAACCACAGATCTACTGGAAGTCCAGAGGACAATAAATACCTACTTTGAAAATCTGTACTCCAATTAGATGGAAAATATAGAAGAAATGGATAGATTCCTAGACACACATGAACTTCCAAAATTGAACAGAGGATATAAAAATGTTAAATACTCCAAAATCAATCTGTCAAATTGAAACTGTAATAAAAAAAAACTCACCAACAAAGAAAACCCTGGTCCTGATGGCTTTATCACTGAATTCTACAAAACTTTCATAGAAGAGTTAACACCACTACTTCTCAAACTCTTTAATGAAATTGACAGCAAAGCAGTACTCCAAATTCATTCCTGGAATCAACCATTTCCTTGGTTCCAAAAGCAGAAAAAGACCTAACCAAAACAGAACTACAGGCCAATCTCAGTATGAACATTGATGCAAAAATGCTTAACAAGATACTGGCAAGCAAAATACAAAAAATTATCAAGAAATACACCCTGAGCAAGTTGGATTCATCCCAGGGATGCAAAGATGGTTTAACATAAGTAAATCAATAAACATAAAACACTATATTAACAGACTCATGGGCAAAAATCCATATAGTCATCTCAATACGAGCAGAAAAGCATTTGACAAAATCTAACACCCATTCATGATCAAAACCCTATGGAAAATCAGAATAGGTGGGCTTTATCTCAGCCTAATAGCAGCTATTTATGAGAAAGCAGCAGCATCATTCTAAATGCTCAGAAACAAATCTTTCACACTAATATCAGGAACAAGACAAGAATGCCCACTTTCACCACTCTTGTTCAGTACAGGGCTGGAAACATTAGCCACAGCAATTAGCCAAGATAAATAAAATAAAGATAAAACAAGAAGAAGTTCAAATGTCATTATTTGCTGATGACATGATACTCTATATAGAAGATTCTAAAAAATCAAAAGACTACTACACTTAGTCATCAAATTTAGTAGTGCAGCTGGATATAAGATCAATGTGGAAGAATATATAGTCTTTGTATACACAAACAATAGACTCACTGAGAGGGAAACTGGGTAGTCAATCACTTTCATGATAGCATCCAAAAAAATAAATATCTAGGAATCAATCTAACAAAGGAGGAGAAAGAACTCTGAAAACTACAGCACTCTGAAAAAGGAAATTGAAGAGGATATCAGGAAATTAAAAGACATATCTGTTCCTGGGAAGGAAGAACCAATATCATCAAAATGGCTCTACTCCCACAACTACTATACAGATTCAGTGCAATTCTGATTGAAATCCCAACAGCATATTTCACAGATCTAGAGAAAATAATCCAAAAAATTTATGTGGAACCACAAAAGACCTAGAATAGCAGAAGCAATTCTAAACAACAACGACATGGTAGGGGGTAGCATAATCCCTGACTTAAAACTACTGCAAAGCCATTTTGGTAAAAATTCCATGGTACTGGGAAAATAACAGACCTGAAGATCAGCACAACAGATTGGAAGATCCAAAAACAACTCTGGATACACTAAGTCACCTCATCTTTGACAGTGGAGCCAAACATCCTCAGTGGAGCAAAGATAGCACCCTTAACAAATGGTACTGGAAAAACTGAGCTTGAACCTGCCATAGACGGAAGCTAGATCTATCTCTTTCACCATGTATCAAACTAAAATCAAAGTGGAAATCTAAATATTAAAACAGAAACTCTAAATCTGCTGCAAAATAGGTTAGGTAGGGCTCTTGAAGACACTGGCTTAGGGAAAGACTTTAGGAACAAACTATATCATGAAAACTAGCAGATGAACAAATGGGATCTCAATATTAAAGAGCTTTTGCACGTGTGTGTGCACACACACAGACACACAAAATAAACCACTGGCAGAGTGAAAAGACAAACAACAATATGGGAAAAAGCTTTTACTAGCTGTTTCTCAGACAAAGGGCTACTATCTAGAATATATAAAGAGCCTAAAAAAAAACAGCCCCCCTATAAACATGTCTACCCATGTTTATAGCTACTCAGTTCATGACAGCTAAATCTTGGAAACAACCCAAATCCCCATCAACTGGAGACTAGATAAAGAAGGGGTAGTTTTTTACAAAAAAATAAAATGGATTATTACTCTGCTATAAAGAATGATAATTTTGAGTCATTTATACTCAAATGAATGTACCTGAAGGACATACTCATAAGTGAAATAAACATGTCACAGATGTATAAATATATATCTTTTTCTGGTATGAAAAAGTGAAGTTGTAAATGGGTTCTAGAATGCATGATAGATATGTGATATAGGAAATATTCAAAAGGAAATGGGTTTTAGGTGTGAGTAATTAGGGGAAAGAAAAAAATGTGATGGTAAAAAAAGAAAACAAAGCTTAAGGATATATGGGCTGGGGGTTGTAGGGTGGATAGGAAAAGAGGGAAAATGAGAATTAAGTCATGTCACATACTGGTACAAATTCTCAATGTTAAGCATGATTGTGATATGCATATATAATGTACTAATAAAGTTTCAAATTTAAAAAATGAAATAAAATACAAATTCTCAAAGTATGTATTAATGATATTCTGGATTTCTGCAGGATATGCTGTGATTTCACTCTTGTCATTCCAAATTACATTGATTTTAGTCTTTTCTTTCCTTTTTTTTTAATAAGGCTGGCTAATGTTCTCTCAACTGTATTTAATTTTTCAAAGAACCAACTCTTTAATTCATTGTTCTTGGTATTGTTTTTAGTCTTGATTACATTAATTTCTGTTCTTATCTTTATAATTTTCTCCCTCATGAGCTTTGGCCTTGACTTATTCTTTTTTTTAGAAATTTGAGGCTTAAGATTAGGTTGTTTATTTGGACTCACTCTTTTCCTGATGTGTCACCCAAATTAAAATAATAATACAACAAATGCTTCTTGAAAAGTTCCTAAAAATTAAACACTGTGTTGACAATGTCATTATTGTGTAGTAAAGGATAAGTCATTTTAGTAAAATAGTCCTACCTTCAAACATGTTAAAATGTGATCCAATTTCTCATTTGGACATTCAATATTCTAATTTTAGTGTTAAAATAATTTAAGGCTGCTAATTAAAATCCTCATTTGACATTTTGGTGCAATCTTGTTAAAAATGAAAAAAGGAGCACTTTTAAAAAAATATGCTTCCACTGTGTTTTGAATGACTTCAGCAAGAAATATCCTAATGACTTTTAAATGTAATAATAATATGTTGCTACCAAATTGGAAATTAATGGATTAGAAGTTTTAAATTGTGCATTATATGACTCATTTCTTCATAAGTGTATATTTTGAAGGTATTTTTTTATGTCAACTTGGCCCCTAGAACTACAGCCCCTAGAACTACAGCCCCTAGAACTGCACTGATTATCTCTCTCCAGTTAGGGTGTGCTGTGATGTTGTTGTGATGGGCATTCTCCCAAAAGATTTCACAACACAGAAGGGAAACTGTTTTGTGGCATTTCTCCATTATTCTATTGAGAACTCAGCTTTACTATGAAAGAATTCTGTAATCATGCTGTAGTTCTGAATCAGATGATTTTAAGTTAATCAAGAAAGGGAGATTATTGTGGATGTACCTGCTTTAATCAGTTAGAAGTGTTTTAAGTCAGGGTTTAAGCCTTCCCTGAATACAGAGACCATAAATAGCAGCTCAATTTGCAGCTTCCTTCTCTTTACCCTTTTTCCTAATTCCTGTAGACAACAAGCCTTATTTTGAGCTTCTCTGCTCTTGATTTTTCACTTCCTGCTTGCCCACCCTACTGCTTTGTTGATTGCATTAGACAGTGCCTGTGTAAATTCATATATCCCCTGCTGCTTTTGTGTCTCTAGCTAAATCCTGACTCATGCAGTTGTAAAAATATATTTATAATTTTAAAATTATTAAACAATAAATCCTTGTAGTCATCATTGACCTAAACTAAGAAGTTTCCACATATTCTCTTTCTTTGCACCTCCTTCTCTCCCAGAAATAATCACTGTTCTGATTTTCTAAATTAATCTTTTTGCCTGCACATTTATACTATACATATATATTGTAATGTAATAGCCTGGTCAGTTTTGTTTTAAAAATAAAATAGTGGAAAATAGAAACCTTATTATAGAGAAAGGATAACATGTTACTGTTAGATGAAAGTGCCTAGGAGAAGATAAACTAAGCATAGCTGGTGTGTTATTGTCCACAGAAACCTCAGGTAAGGCCTTGAATGCTGTCTTAGTTACTTTCTGTACTGCTGAGACAAAATACTCAACACCTAAAGTTGCAGGATGAAAGGTTTATTTTAACTCATAGTTTTGTAGAGGTTTCAGCCCACAGTCTGCTAGATCCAAGGCAGTGTGTTATGATAAAGGAGAATAAAGTCACAGCAGAGGAGAAACAGTACATAGGAGCACAGGCAGAAGACAGCAAGCAGTATCAGCTGGTAAAGCATGCCTCCCTTACCCTTTCATCCCATCAGGCTACCAGCATTTTGGGTGGTGCCATCCACACACAAGGTGGGCCTTCCTATAATCCATAGGCTGATCTGTGCTAGACCAATTAGTGGACTAATTTAGTACAACACACTCTTAAATCCAGTTCCACACAGTTCCCACTCCCAGCACCTCCTGCATGAGTACACAAGGCTTTGGGGAATGTACAGATGCAAACCACGACAAAAAGACCCTAGGAAGGGAAGGCATACCATAAGAAATCTGGGAATCTGAAGGTTTCTACCACAAATTTCCTACTCTTAGGTTTGAAAATAGCTGTGGTTTAACAGGGTAACATATTTGTGAGGGTTCTGTATGAGAAAATGAGTTGGTTCACCATTGACTACAGTTGCAGCTTAGGATTTGCTATTCCTAGCCCAGTTACCACTTCTCCATCAGCTTTCTAGTTTCTGAAATTTTTTTACTTGTGTCTTCTCTTCATTATTCCAAATTTTGTGAATTTATCTATTTAAAAAAATTCCTGCCGGGTGTTGTGGCTCATGCCTGTAGTCCCAGCACTTGGGAGGCAGAGACAGAAGGATTGCTGAGTTCAAGGCTTGCCTGGGCTACACAGTGAGCTCAGAGCCAGCCTGAACTAGAAAGCAAGACCCTGTCTCAAAAAAAAATTCCTATATCCATATTTTAGTTTTAGCGGGGTATTATATGAAGCAAAATTACACATATGGAATTTAATTGCCTATCATCTCTTCATATACAAAGTAAGCATATTTTTAAAAATTTCATTAATTCACATTTTTTAAAATTCAGAAAAATTTAATTCACAATGGTTTGTGTTAGTTCAAATTTTTTTGATCCTGATAGGATCATGCTACCATTGCTAACATGCAGAAGTCTGGCTTGTTCAGCTTTGGAGAGAGACATTGATGTTTATTTAAAGCATGTTAAATTTGAGATCATTATGAAACATGAATATAGAATGAAACTATGAGAGTATGTATACAAGTACAGAGGTCAGACAAGCTTAGATTAAACCTAAATTTAAGAGTTAATGATACATAACTTGATTGAGAGTGGGTAATATATCTAAATATACAATTTTATAAGACAGCATTTTTAATCAAACATTTTCTTTGTTAAGGCAGATGTCTCAAAATTGTCCCAGAGCAGAATATTTATATACCATGGAATCTTGAAATAAAGTTTCCCACTGAAGAGGAGATAATGCACTCTGAATAAGTAGCTTAATCTTTCCTCTTTTACCATAATGCTTTTCCAATGAGCTTATGGTGCGTTTGGCCAAGGTGTTAGAAATCAAGTTATGAAAGGTTTCAGTAAGTGCATAGATACTCTCAGCTTTTCAGACTATTGACAACTGGATGATTTTAGGATAGATACTGAAAACAGCTCACGGAATTTGGTCATACATTGGATATATATGGAAGAAAGGAAGTAAAGAAGATGACCACAAGTCTTTACCTGATGCAAATGGTAACGTTCTTACTTCAGAAGGAAAAGTAAATAGGGGGTGAGCACACGGTAAAATCCGGACGATTCAAATTATAACTATCCAAGGTGATAAATCTTAAGCAGAAAAGATGAAATATATTCATCACAATGGCAGTAGCAGACAAGCCAGCATGCTGCTGGACACAACTGTTTTTTCTAGTACCCACATCTCTGAGACTCTCTGATCTGGCTCACTAACCTGGCTTGGTTCTCCTGCTTCCCATTAATTTTGTCAATCTTCTGTAGTCTTGTGTTGCTTTTCAAAGACTTCTACCAGGCCAGGTTCATCTGAATTTGCAACTTGATTGACAGTTTGGGTGAGCATGTTATGAGGCATTAGTTTATAACCAACTGGTGGTCTCAGGTTTGTTGGTATCTGGTTGCCACAGACAATTCAATTAATTGACAAAACAAGGTTTTTATGACATAAAATGTGATGTATTATGTGGCTCTTGGTATAAATAGGTTGTGTTATACCAATTTAGAAAAAATATTCTTGGTGTTTTTTGGAGAAGTCATCTAGATTTCTTTCTTTTATTCCAAGGTTTTACTTTTATATTTTGTTTTATTATTTGTTATCTCAAGGTCTGCCTCAACTTTTACGTGTACACATAGGATAAGACAGGCTACATATTAATCAATTTTCATACAATATCATAATTAAGCTACCCAAATGCATGTAAATTGTTTTTAAAAAAGATATGCCACCATTAATGGTGGGCAGGCAGTAGCAAAGCAACAAGGAACCTTCACAATTTCTTTATGTCCCTTATATCTTATCTAGAATACTTAGGGCAGGTAGCACTCACACCCTGCATCCTAGTGCACTTGATCCTTGCATTGCACCATGAATCAATTCCAGTGACACACACCCTAGATCCAGCTACCTCTGAAAATGTCCCACCTATGACTGTATGAAGCTTTGGGAAACATCCAGACACGTGTAGTTTGATTTACTTGCTTGCCAGTTTACACAGCAGCCACTTGTCATCTTGTAGGACTAAATTAGTTGGTAGAGCCTTATTACCACTACACATCCTCAAAAAATATCTTAATTTGTAAAGAGACCAGATCTTGCTATTTTCTTATTTATAATTAGAGCTCTAAAGATGGTTAGACTATACACTTCATTGTTCAAATGAATTTATGTATGAACAAATGTATGTAATAGAGAAAAATTTCCTTACCAAGAGCATTTAAATATAAAATTATTATTTTGTAAGCTTACATAAAATGGGTGTATTTAGCTACTCAAAATTACTTTTTTTGAAAACAATTTGGGGGCATTCAAAGTGCTAATCAAAGGCAGTAGTAATTTTCATAAAACTTTTTTGAGACAGGGCTCGTTTTGTAGTTGAGGCTGGCCCTGAGCTCACTTTGTAGCCCAGGCAAGCCTCCAACTCAGCAATCCTCCTGTTTCTGCCTCCCGAGTGCTGGGATGACAGGCGTGAGCCACCACGCCCGGCACTGTGGTATGCGGTGGGCCTGAGTCACCACGCCCAACATTGTATGTGGTTACCAGGATCGAACTCAGGACCTTGTGCCTGTGAGGCAGGCACAGGAAACCACTGAGCTAAATCTCTGGCCCCCATAAAACTTTTTTTTTAAATTGAATTGTTTATTGGTACTTTTTTTTTTTTTGGAGACAGGTTCTTGCTATGTAGTTCAGGCTGGCCCTGAGCTCACTATGTAACCGAGGCAAGCCTGAAACTTAGCAATCCTCCTGCCTCCTAGTATTGTGGTATGTGGTAATGCTTGCTGGTGGGTGTGAGTCACTATGCTCAGTATCGTATGTGATTACTGGGGATCAAACTCAGGGGCTTGTATTTACTAGGCAGGCACTGTAATCACTGAACTAAATCTCTGGCCCACTTGGTTCATGTTATATACACATGATGATCACACTCAACATTGAGAATTTGTGCCAGTATATGACATGACTTAATTCTCATTTTTTTCCATTCCCCTATCCAACCTATAATGTCCCACCCTCAAATAAAATATGCTTTGTTTCCTTTTTTAACATTCCATTTTTTATTTCCCCTCATTACTTATCCCTACCATTTTCCCTTTGAATCTTTTCTATTTGGCAATGTCTGTCATACATTCTAGAACTCATTTACATCTTCTGATTCCAGAAGAAAAGATATGATATTTACATACCAGAGAAAAGATGATATTTACACATCTGTGACCTATTTATTTCACTTATGATTATGTCCTCAAGGTTTGTCCATTCAGTATAAATGATTCAAAATTATTATTCTTTATGGTAGAGTAGTACTCCATTTTATTTTTTTAAAAACCCCACGTCTTCTTCATCCAGTTTCCAGTTGGTGAGCATTTGGGTTGTTTCCAAGAGTCAGCTATCACAAACTGAAATGCTCTGAACATGGGTGCACATATGTCATGGTGATATGAATCTTAATTCTTTCATGTATATTCCTTGCAGGGGAAAAGCACAGTCAAATGGGACCTCTAATCCTAGTTTTTAGAGGAATCTCCACAATGATTTCCATAGTGGTTGTACCAGTCTACATTCACACCAATAGTGGAGAAGGGTTCCTTCCTACCAGCTGCCATTCTTTGTGGAGTGAGTATTGTTTTCATTCACATCTCCTGAATGACCAGTAATGTTGAACATTTCTTCATGTGCTTCTTAGCCACTTTGACTTCTTTGAAAAGTTCACGTCATATTCCCATTTTTAAGATGGGTTTTTAAATTTGAGGGGGCTTGGTTCTTCCTTCCCAGGAACAAGGTATGTCTTTTAATTTCCTGATATCCTCTTCAATTTCCTTTTTCAGAGTGCTGTAGTTTTCAGAGTAGAGTCCTTTCTCCTTCTTTGTTAGATTGATTCCTAGATATTTCATTTTTTTGGACACTATCATGAAAGGGATCGACTACCCAGTTTCCCTCTCAGTGAGTTTGTTGTTGGTGTATACAAAGACTATTTATTCTTGCACATTGATCTTGTATCCAGCTACACTACTGAATTTGATGATTAAGTATAGTAATTTTTTGATTGAGTTTTTAGAATCTTCTATATAGAGTATCATATCATCAGCAAATAATGACAGTTGAACGTCTTCCTGTTTTATCTTTATTTAATTTCTTTCTCTTGCCTAATCACTGTGGCTAATGTTTCCAGCACTGTACTGAACAGGAGTGGTGAAAGTGGGCATTCTTGTCTTGTTCCTGATATTAGTTCTGAGCATTTATAATGATACTTACTGTTGGTTTCTTGTAAATAGCTTTTATTAGTTTGAGACAAAGTCCATCTATTAATACTTTATTGTAATTTTATTTTTTTTCTAATCTGCTGGCTTTACATCTTGAAAACTATACTCAGTAGGCTAGATGATTGTGCTTTTTTTTGTAAGAAGTTATAACAAAGTGAAATAATCTGAGCCTGCTGTGCCCTCAGTTGTAGCATGTGGCTGCTAGCACTTTACAAGGAAAAAGCAAAGTGGTTAATGGCCCTGATAGGTTTTTTTTCATGATAAAATTAATTAATATGGGGGTTAGATTCTTCTCAGGGGCAAATAGGCACTTTCTCACATGCATACATAGATGCAGGTTATGAAACAAAATATTTTAATTATGTCTCATGCTACACAAGGCTTTATTACTTGCATCATGTCTATCAATATTGAAGTCAATATAAGTTAAGTGACTGTAAAATAAGATTTTTTGAATAATTTCTTCCTAGTTTACAATATCTATTATGCATTTTGGTCCTTACATATCCTTTCAGTTTCTCACTCCATTGAAAGAGACAATGTGTTATTTGCATATGTGTGTTGGATTTATTTCAAGGTGCATTCATTTACCTCGAAATGTCTAAAACTTACTATTCTGTATGGTTGAACAATACTTCATTGTATAAAAAATGACATCTTTTTTATTCATTCCTCATTTGATGAGCAGTTGGGTTGTTTCCAACTGTAATAGCCAAGGTTTGGCTATTACAAACTGTCCTGCTGTAAACATGGGTTTTCGTATAACTCTGTGCCCCTCTGTTTGTAACTTTTGGAATGGGACTATCTTGTTCCATTGAATGTTGGAAGTGTTTAGCTTTCTTTTCATTTGGGTTTGCAGGTAAGAGTATGCCCTAAATTTCATAGAAAACTTTCAATTTGGCATATTCAGCAATGCTGAAGCTATTAGGACTCTAGCAACTCTTACAAATGAAGTAAATGCCTTTTGCATAAAGGGATATGCATGAGTCTTTGGGCTGCCAGGGTGGAATGTTAAAGCTTGTGTCTAGATGTTCCCCAAAGGTTCATGGAGTCATATGGTGGATCTTTTTCAGAAGTGGTTTGATCTAGAGCATGTGACACTGGAATTGGTTCATGAACTGTTAAAAGGCATTATGATTAAGGGTGTTAGTGCTACATGCCCTTCGTAGTCTGGATAAGATAAAGGAAGAAGAAAGATAGTGTTAAGGTTCCTTGTTGCTTCGCCATTCTCTGCCCACTATGACTATTTTCTGGGATGCTACCATGCCTTGGAGCCTGCTGATGATGGACTGAAACTACTGTGAGCTAGATAAACCTTTCCCCTTACAGAATAAGCCTTAGGTTTGTAAATTAAAATAAAACATTCATTGGTGAAAATAATTTGTTCTGCATAATTTAAGGTCAATTTGCTTTAACTTATCATAACTTTCATTTTATTATCAGCAGAGATGCTGATTTCATGTCAAGCTTTATGTAATACATCTTTAATTTTACATATTTTAACTTCATTTTGTTCCTTTATAATAAATAGATCTTTCTAGTATATTTTATTCACTTGTAAATCAATTCAACCCATGTTGTAATCCAAAACAAAACACTTATTAAAAAGTAAGCACTCTGCTTTCATGTTTGTGTAGGTATATTTACACAAGAAATGCTTTATTTACTAATAGGGGCTTTTTTTTTCCAACTTGCACAATATTCTTTTTATGCTCACATAACACAGCCTGACCATGTAAGTTCATCTTGAAAATGCAGCTTTGTTCAAAAACAAAAGAACTGTTAAAAATTTGGCATTATCTGTTTCTGGTGAGGTGGGAATTCCAGAGAACAAGGCTCACTGGTTAAAATGAACAGAAATCAGAATAGAGTAATAGAGGGAAAAGTTTGGGAGAACTTAGGAACTCACAAAAACTTGGAATTATTCTTCATGGTATGACAGTTTATAGATGGTTTGTACCATCTTATCCAATATGGTTCCACATGACACAGAATGTAGATGAAAAGCAGGAGAATAAGAGCCTGTAGGTAATGCTTCAGAGGCACTGATGCAAGGGACACCTGCAAAAGTGGAGACAGGACCACTCCAGGGAAGTCTCGGGGTGAGACATATATCACTCCATAGTCTTATCCTAAACTCAGCTATATGATTCCAAACTTCATTTTTAAAGCATGTTTGTGTCCATCAAAGGAAGCATAAACATTTGTTATTGAGTTAAATTGACACCGCAATTCAGTAGTATGTCCCACTAACAAAACTAGTTGGAGACAAGCCTTTAGAAGAGTAATTACCATTGAAATCAACCCACTATTTCAATGTGACTGATACTCATCCACATTTGAATAATCAGAAATCAATATTAGTCACTACACAGTCATTTTTGCTTGCTGTTTCACCATCAAGATTGCTGAAGTAATTTATTTTCCTGGCAACATCATAGCTTTGGGGGAAAAATAACTGCAGGTCAAATATGTTTTTGCTAATGTATTCTAGATATTTTCTTTCTCTTCATAATATAAAAATAAACAGTACATAATATTTTTCTTAAAAGTGCCTCAATAGTAACTTTTCACATAATTTTCATGGAAAAGAAATACCCCAAATTAATCACTAACATTTAATAAGGTTTATGAGTTACTTGCTTCAAACTGGCTTAGTTTTCTACAAATAATATTTAAAACACAAAGTGCCTATTATAATAGCTTTATATACTATCTGCCTGTATCCATCTGCACACAAGCCCTGTATGAATGCCTTCTGATAGGACAGCACAGTGGCTGCTCTTTAAAATTATGCTACTTCTTCCACCTCCACAGTTTTCTCAACTTATTTTTTCTCCTTTGCAAAATGTTAGGCAGCTTTTAAGGCCCATGCTTCACTTGGTTTCTGAAATTTTGCTTTTCTAGGTGTGATCAGATACTCCCATAAATTCTTGTAGTCCATAATGCCATGGTGATTGATATTTTTCAGTCAATAAACATTGTCATTTATTAGGCTCAAAGCATTAAGGACTGAAAATACAAAAATTTTAAGAAATCACATGATTAATATTCATTTGGAGCTTATGTTTCCCAGACATATATATCTTGACTTGGATTTATAACAACACAATTTATAATAGCAGTATCTTGGAAATGACTTAGAGACCCATCTAATTGTTATTTCCTTTCAAATCTTCTGGCTAAAGTGTATGGGGCATATTTTTAATTTTATTTTGAAAATGGATTCTGTCCAAACATATATGTCCATAATGTCAACACCATAGTGAGAAAAGCTTTTATAAACCTTACATGGAAAGAAACCTGCTGTGGCTTTATGATAGTCTAAGACTTACCGACACAGTTATCTACTGGTACTGAAATTCTGAACAAACTCCAATTTTTCTGCTGGGAAGAGGTCTTGGACAAATGATTTGTACCTTCCTGCTAGTAAGAGCACGGGATTCATTATTTTTGTTGTTGTTGTTTGTTTGTTTCTTTGAGACAGGTTCTCAAACTTTGTAGTTCAGAGTGACCTGAACTGACTATGTAACCCAGGATAGTTTCAAACTCAGAAGTCTGCCTGCTTCTGCCTCTAGAGTTCCAGGATTACAGGTATGAGCTACCACGTGCAGCTAGATTCATTATTTTTGGAATATTAGTCTCTTCTCTAATAGATAACTGATAAAAATGATAATTCTGTGGATTCTTTGACCTTAAAATCTATGAGACCAAGCTGTTTTGCTTTTCACACTGTATTCTTAGCACTTAGCATTGTGCTTAGCACAAAGGCACACAGATCTGGCTTGAATAAAAGAATGCATTACTGCAACATTTTTGTTTTTTATCTTCAGAAACCTAGACTAATTTAAAATATGTCTAAAATCATATATTCCTATAGCCCTGTGTATATAATCAGGACTCGACTCAGTTAATTTCATTTCACATAACTGAGGCAAATATAATTCAGAGAGAAGATATAGCTTCTCTGTCAATATATAATAAAGAATCTCTCCACAAATAAGTTAGTAACAAAAATTAGCCATTAGGATAATTACATAGTTTAATTTCTACATCAATGAACTGTTCCCTTGGTATGTGAGGATAAACTGCACACTTAATGATTTTAAAAGCTAATAAGGTAAGCATAATTATGTAAGCATAATTTAGAATTATGTAACACAGTAAAAGCAGGCTTCCTCACCTATCTTGAGGAAATGTGAAGCAATTTTATCCCATAGATACTTCTTAAATATCAGTTACAATAACCTGAGATTTTATCCCTTATTCTAAAAATTAATAAAAATTAAAATCAGCCTTCCAATGAATGGGGGATGTCACTTGGGTTCAAAAACATGTTCATGGTTTAGAGGTAGAAAATAAAATTGGGTACCAAATCCAAGCAGGAGGAAAGCTATGAATACAGAGAACATAAGAGGCCAAAGAATCTTCATAGCTTTTCAGGATTTGATCTTTCTTTGTCTCTCAACTTGAGGGGCTCCCCAGTCAACTTCAGCTTTCCAAATAAGCTTGCAGTACACTGATATAGTAGAGCATATTTAAGAAGACTAAATAAAGCAGCAGGGCAAGATCATTACGTCCTTATTGATGATGCCATCATGATGAAAAATGATCCTCTTCCTATTATCTGAACTTTTTGAATAATAAGTCTATTTCCCAGAGGAGCCCACACTACACTATGGCTAACTCTGCCTCAGAGACCACATTTTTCTATTATAATTCAAATATGCATTTCCTTGGTTCTACTCATTGATCTTATTCAAGATTAGAGGTCCACTCACTATCCTTCCTCTCCATGGTACTTGGGGAAGTCAAGAAGCAGCTGCCACACCCATTTTCTTCAGACTTTTCTTCTCTAAGCTAGAATACCTCTGTCTTGTCAAAAATTTCTCATATTGCATTTGTTGTGAAAAGATAGTATATTTGGAGTAGCTACCACTACTTGCCTTTTAATAGTTTCTCTGCCACCCTCCATTCCTACTATCTTGAACTCATATGATAGCCAGGGTGTTCAGTGCTTCTTATCTCATACAAGAGGTATGACAGGATAATACATGGGGAAAACTTTCTTTTTTAAGTTGAATTCTTTATTGGTACATTTTATATACAGCTCAAAATCTCACACAACATTGGGGAATTTGTACCAGTATATGACACAAGTTAATTCTCATTTTTACCCACATCCCTACCTGCTCACAACTTCCCACCCCTTATATACATGCTGTTTTATTTTCGTTTGGAATCACATTTATTCGGCGAAAACTTTCTTTAAGTATGAAGAGCACAAGAATTGAGACGGGAAAAAAATCACAGTGTAGGAAACACGGTGACAAGATGAGACTTCCATTCTCCTCACAGGTGAGGTAGAAAAATTTTCCCAAGTGTTGATTTGGGGAATAGAGACATACATGAGGGGAGAGATGAGAGAGGAAAGGTAATGAGGCTTGGAATAGGAAAGCTATAGTACAGAGACCTCATAAACAGGCAGACCCAACATTTTCAGCCCACCCACTCAATAAACCTGTCCATCAGTTATGCCAGGAACATTAGAGTCTTTACCCACAGACTTCTTTCCTCAAGTGAAAGAACCTCTGGTGGTAAGGATAGGGCAAAACTTGGCCTTTATACTCCCTAATAAAGTCTGAGAAGGTCCCTTTTCAATGGCAGAGGGAACGTTACTCAAATGAGAAACATCATTCAGTACTCAGTGTCAGGCTTTCTCATGAGGATACATCTTATAAGGTCCTGATGTGTGTAAGGCCTAGTGTCTTAGTCAATTTCTTGGTCACTGGGACAAAATACCTGGCTACTGCATATTAAAAGAGGAGAGGTTCATTTTGACACATAATTTATAGAAATTTCAGTCCATAGTCTGTTGACTTCACGGGAGGACATCATAGCAAAGAGTTTATACAAATAGCCTCTTTGAGGAGAAGCTGTTCACCATATGGCAACTAAAAAGTTAAAAAATTAGTAGCTGGGAAGTGAGACAAACTTCTTCCATACCACAACTCCAGTGGCCTGCCTTCCTGATCAGGCTTCCACCTCTTAACACCAAGTGGGCTATAAATCATTATAATCTTCCAAATGTTCTGCTTAGGAATCCACAGGACTTAGCAGGACATCTAGACATAAATTGTAACATTCTGCTTCTGTATTTCAAGGCTTATGTGCATTTCTTTATGCAAAATGAGTGTAATACTTTTGCTGGAATCTGTAACTTTGATAAATTTGTTACTTTTTATTGGTACATTTTATTGGTACATTATATATACACATCACCATTACACACCACATTGAGAATTTGTACCAGTATATGACACAACTTAATTCTCATTTTTCCCCTGCCCTACACACCCTATCTCCCCCCACCCCTATATACACAAGAATTGTTTCCTTTTTTTAACATTAATTTTTTCTTTCTTCATTATTTACTCCTAAGCTTCATTACTCTTTGAATATTTACTATTTCACAATATCAGTCATGCATTCTAGAACACTTTATAACTTCAAATTATCATATCAGAGAAAATATATATTTGCATATCTATTTATTTCACTTATGACTATGTCCTGAAGGTATGTCCATTTGAGTATAAATATTCAATCTCATCATTCTTTATGGCAGAATAATACTCCATTTTATAGAAAAAAACCCCACATCTTCTTTATCCAGTCTAGGCATTGATTAGCATTTGGGTTGTTTCCAAGATTTAGCTATCACAAACTGAGCTGCTATAAACATGAGTCTTGAATTGTTTTGTTAAGCATCTCCAAATTTTTATGTTTCTCTCATATTCATATTGGTCATTTTGTATGATAATTCTATAAGCCCTGGGCCATGTTCTCTTTGAATTCACCAATTTACCTTCTTCAATAAATTAATAAAGTTCTGCTGCTGGATACTTTCTTTTCTCCTTATCAGCACTTCCTGGAACTTCCTTGGGAAAGTTGGGAGACTGTGGTCACCTCCTCTTGCTACTTTATTTTCCCGTGTGTGTGTGTGTGTGTGTGTGTGTGTGTGTGTGTATTTGGTGCTGAAGGGTGAAATCAAATAGAATGAGAGTGAGGAGAGATTGTAGTTGACACAAAAATCTTTTCTGTTATACTCTGCCTTTCAGTGATATATTTGTAGTCTTATTTGTTCAAAGATACTGTTCATGACTTCAACTATTTAATTTAAATGGTTTAATTCTCATTTTTTATCATCAATTTTCCCCTTTACTTACTCCTATCCCCTTTTCCCTTTCAATATTTTCTTACTATTTAACAATACCCATCATACATTTTAGAATTTATTTACACCTTCAGTTTCTCGACCAGAGAAAACATGGTATTTGTACATCTATATACTATTTATTTCACTTATGAGTATGTCCTCAAGGTACATCCATTTGAGTGTAAATGACTCAAACTTACCGTACCTTATTACAGAGTAATATTCCATTTTTAAAAAAGCCACATCTTCTTTATCTAGTCTCCTGTTGGTGGGCATTTGGACTGTCTCCAAGATTTGGCTATTAAAAATGGAGAAGCTATAAAGATGGGTGCACATGTATCACTGTGATATGTCTTTTAATTCTTTTGTGTATATACTTAGCAGGGAAATAGAAGAATCAAATGGGAACTCTAATCCTAGTTTTTTGAGGAATCTCCACGCTGATCTCCATAGTGGTTGCACCAGTTTAGATTCCCTCCAACAATGGAGACTCCTTGCAGTCTTGCAGCATATGTGGTTGGTTTTTTTTGTGTTAGCAGCCATTCTTTGTGGAGTGAGATCAATCACACTGTTTTCATCTGTATCTCTCGAATGACCAATGACATTGAGCATTTCTTCATATACATCTTCACTGCTTTTACATTTTTCTCTGAAAAGTGTCTGTTCATTTCAGATGCTCATGTTTGAATTGGGTCTTTAAATGGGGGGGCTGATTTTTTTAAGCTCTTTATATATTCTAGATAATAGTCCTTTGTCAAAGAAAGAGCTAGTAAAATTTTTCCCCATAATTAAGTTGTCTCAGTTACTGGTAAAAAATCTCAATGTCGATTGTGATCATAATGTGTATATAAAAGGTACTAATAAGCCCAATTAAAATATTCTAGTAAAATGTAAATCTGAAGGTCAGGAGATCTTCAAATTTAAGACTTAAGTAAAGAAGACAGCAACTCTAATAATAATAACTTAAATGGTTTAGACTCTTGTCTAGAAGAGAGTTAGACTCTTGTCTAGAAGATAATACTGATTTTAACAGCATCAACAAATTCAATTGTACATCCCTTATATGTGTTAAATCTTGCATTTATACTTTCACCTTTTATAAAAACCCTTCACAAACTATACTATATTGTTATTGCCTGTTAGTCTGTGATGATGATGATGATGATGATGATGATGATGATGATGATGATGATGATGATGAAGAACAAGAACCAGAGAGTGGAACAGATTTAGAGGCTGGTGAAGGAAGAGTGTAAGTCAGTAGGAGGAAGGGTAAAGAGGGGGACATAATACATACAAATTAGGGGGTCAGATTCCATTGGAAGTCTTTTGTAGTTGATGTGAAGGGTTAATATTGAGGGATTTAAGAAGCTAACTGTGGAAGAGAGGGATGGATGTAAAAGGAGGGAAATGTAATTTTGAATTAAGGACAAGTGCAAAGTTGTCAGAATCTTTAATATATCATGCATTGTAAGGTATAAAAAAGGCAAGAGAAGACATACAGATAGGTAAGATAAAGAACAACTATAAGAATAGAATAAACAGGAGAGAAACTGAGTACAAAGGAAGATTAGAATGACTGAAAGAGCAAAGTATATAAGAAAAGAAGAATTTAGAAATTGATAGAAACAAGAATAAGTTAAAAATAAGAAAACAGTGTTACTAAGAAATTTAGAATTTGCCAGGTGTGATAGCTCATGCCTGTAATCCCAGTACTCGGGAGGAAGATACAGGAGGATTGCTGAGTTTGGGGCTTGTCTGGCCTACATAGTGAGCTACAGCCTGAATTACAAAGCGAGACCCTGTCTCAAAAAAAAAATTTAGAATTGAAGAAAAGGAATAGGAAGAAGAGACAAAGATGGGAAAGAGGTAAAGAGAGAGAGAATGGAAGAGGAGGAGAGAGAAAGAAGAGAGGATTAAATCAAAGCAAAAAAGAAAAAAAGCAACCCTTCCCCCAAAACTAATTCCAGCAAGGACTCAGATCAAGCACTGTAGCAAGAGAACGTGCATGCAGTTCACACATGACTGCTATACTATAAAGCTGGAGAGCCCACACAATCCTTTTCCTGCTTACTTGCAGTCTAATTGCAGAGAGCTAGACCAAATCCTTTCTTTACCCCCTCACTCAAATCCTGAAATGATCTCCAGTCTCAAGAGCGTCCCCCTCCATCCAGAGAGCAGAATCTGGCATGGTAGCTGGGCTTTGCCTAGGCCCATTTTCTCTCAGTGTGGTGCTGTACTGTGGTCCTGGATAGATTTAGCAGGCATTGGGTGGCCTCAGTGGATGCCTCTTATTTGTTTATTCTCTGTTTCCCAGAGTCTGGGCATGGTGAGTAGCAAAGGGTATATCAGTGTAACACTCGTTCATTCCCTGTGGCTATTTGGGACACTCTCAAGGAAAATGAGGGATGACATGGGTGAGGTACACACCATCGTTGGTTGTCAGGAACTGTGGATGACTGACCTAAATTTATGACTTACTTACTTGGACTTCTGGATGTCTACCCTGCTCTGCAGGATGAAATACTACTGTGATTATTGTGTACAGCTACCCTTCCCTGTGGGATTTTAAACTATAAGGAGTACTGCACTAGGATTATTGGCCTTAAAAATGTACTTACTCAGATTTCAGGATGTCTACCCTGTCCTATGGGAGCTTCAATTACAGGGATTATTGTGGATAACCATCCTGTTTTATGCATGCTAGGATTTGGGGTCTAAAGGCTTGGGACCGCCCTGTTTTATGCACGCTAGGATTACAGCCCCCCAGGAATCAGGGATTGAATTCCATCCCTTGTGTATCCAAGGTTGGCGTGGTACCACTTGAGCTAAATCCCCAGCCCCCCATGCTACGATTTTGGATATGAAGGCTTGGTACTAAATAAAGATGTGGTGAACTCAGAGGATTGGCTTTTTTGGCTTGTGCAGTGTTTGGCCTGTTGCTGCCACTGCTCAGAGTAGCAAGAGTCCAGCCTGGCTGGACTCAGCCTTTTCTTAAGGTTCTGAATTTGTTGTTTGTTGGTTGTTAATCCTTTTGCTATGGGACTCATGAGGGACTGGAGCTTGCCACAAGGGTTCTGGCTGCATCCTCTTACCCTGTCTCCCACACTTGGCAGCACTATTTTCTTTCAACTAACCAGATATTTGGTTTTATCTCATTTTAGGTAATGAGGAAGGGAACACTATCATTAAGATTACTGCAGTGGGTTGTGGTCTCCTGTGAGGCAGTATGATATTCTTGAGATAGAAAAATGGAAAATAAAGACAGAGACAGAGACTTGAGAGAAGCTGAGACTAGGGTTGATCTAAGGAGTTCTGGGCAGAAAGGACAAAGAACTCCCAGGACATCCAGTGTTTATTCATCATAAGCATGAAAAGAGGAGAATCTTGGCAGTCCTTGGGATACCTGATAATAATTATCAAGCAGGCAGGACCATACAATGAGGGCAGTGGCATATCTTTGGGGAAGAGAAAAAATAGTTAACTCAGAAGAGAGGAATTTAGTCAGTTGACCTTGGCTGGAAATGAACTCAGTGAAGCTCTGCTACTTCCAATGTAACACAGTTGAATTATGGATGGGCAAGAGGCTTGTGCCACTATAGCCTGCTAATACCAGGTAGAGGTGACTGCTACACTACATATATCATCTTTTGTATTAATCTCCAGGTCCAGGATGTAAATCATTCCCTATTTCAGAGTACCTGTATTTTCAGTGACTTCTCTGAATACCTCTGATGTGATACTTTCACTCAGTCATGTTGGATCACCCTAATCCTCTGCCCTTACTCTGACTGCCTTTTAAAGTCTCAGAACATGAGGAAAATGTGCACAAATTTTCCACCAGAGTATAAAACACACAACTTGAAGTCCAACTGCCAATGTATTCCTTCTTTCCAACTAAAACCTCTCAAGCCTTGTCATACCAGCTGCATCACTGTCAGTAGTCTGGTTTTCTGATTTGTGAGCAGTCTCTTATGCAGTTCAGCATACAGTATTCTAGGTCTGCTCCTCTAGCCAGCATCTCTAAGCTTTCCAAATTCCTCTTGCAAACCTAGTTCCAAACGCTTCTAACCACATAGTTAGGTAGCATCACAAGAATAGTCTTCATTCTTCTGGTACCAAAATCTTGGTTACTTTCTTACTTGCTGAGACAAAATACCTGAGTCACAAATTGAAGGTTTATTTTAGCTCAAGTTTGCAGAAGTTCCATAGTAGACTGGCTCCAAGGCAGGACAGCATGGCAGAAGGGCGTACTGGAGGATAAAATGCTCACTTCATGATGATCAAGAAGCAGAGAAACAAAGAAAAAGCTAACAGGAAGATAAACTGTTATGGCATCCCCCACTGTCCTACTTGTCTAGCTACACACCACTCCTAATAGTAAGTGAGCTATAATCCCCCACAATCCAATATTCTTGCAAAAGCACCACTGAGGAACAATGTAAGACTTATGGAGGATAGCTAGATATGATCAATAATGACCAATAAAGAGCTTAGAGATGATAGTGTACACATTGTGTATGGGGAATTGTGTTTCAATATGGAGGTTGAGAAATCTTTCTGCCATGTACATTCTGAACACTTGTGTGACAGTGGTAATCAAAAGACTAGGAGTTGGAGAATTTTTAGTCTGTGTCTGGATACCTGAGAACCAAGATGCTATAGGCAGGAGATTAGTGCCTGGGCCTTAATTCAGCAGTCATGCAAGGTTAATTCAACCTTCTTCCACCATCTTTTTCCAAGTGGGCCATCAAAGATTGAATGATACTCAACAAGACTGAGGATGACAAACTGTTTTAGACTGCTAACCTGTTCCAGAAATGCCTTCACAGGCATATCCAGATGTAATACCTAGTCAGCATAACCCACTGAAGTTGACACAAAAAATTAACCATTATACATGGAGAGGAAGTAGTGAGATATAGAAATGAAATGTTTATTTGTAAGAAAAACACTTGAATATATTTGATGAACCAATGAAAATAGGTTACAAAATATATCCACAAATTTCTTTCTATTTTCTGAATATGTTTCTTTTCTTTTTCTTTTTCATTATTCAGTAAATTTTATTGGTACATTATATACACAGCTCACAATCACACAAAACATTGGGGAATCTGTACCAATATGTGACACAGGTCAATTCTCATTTTTACCCACATGCCTGTACACCCACCACCTCCCCACCCCCTACATATATACTCTTTTATTTTTCCAATATTTATTGCTTCCCCTCATTAGGTTCCCACACCAAATTCCTTTTTGATATTATACAAACTATCACACATTCTAGAGCTCCTTTAACTCTACAGGTACTTATATCAAAGAAAAGATCTGGTATTTGCATATCTGTGTTCTATTTATTTCACTTATTAGTGTGTCCTCCAGGTGTCTCCATTTGCACATAAATGAATCGATCTTGTCACTCTTTATGGCAGAGTAATACTCCATTAAAAAACACATCATATTTATCCAGTCTCCAGTTGATGGCACTGGGTTGTTTCCAAGATTGGGCTATCACAAACTGAGCTGCTGTGAACAGAGGTGTACATCCGTCATTCCAAAGTGATTTTTAAAATTCCTTTGGGTATATTACTAGCAGGGGGATAGCAGGGTCAAATGGGACCCCCTAGTCCTAGTTTTCTGAGGAATCTCTACACAGATCTCCACAATGGTTGCACAAGTCTACAATCCCACCAGCAGTGGAGAAGGGTTCTTTTCTCCCCACAGCCTCGCCAGCATGTATCATTGATTGATTTTGTAATAGTGGTCATTCTTTGTGGAGTGAGATGGAATCTGAGTGTTCTTTTCATCTGCCTCTCTCGAATGACCAGTAATGTTGAACATTTCTTCATATGCTTCTTGGCTGCTTCGACTTCTACCTCTGGGAAGTGTCAGTTCATTTCAGATACCCATTTTTGAATTGGTTCTTTAAACTTGGGGAGACTGATTTGTTTAAGTTCCTTGTATATTGTAGATAATAGCCCTTTGTCTGACCAACAGCTAGTAAAGACTTTTTCCCACGTTGTTGGCTGTCTTTTAGCGGTGCCAGTGATTTCTTTTGTTGTGCAGAAACTTCTTAGTAGGATGAAATCCCATTTGTTGATTCTTTCTGCTAGTTTTTGTGCTATAAAGGTTTTATTCATGAAGTCTCTGCCTAAGCCAATGTCTCCAAGAGTTTTACCTAATCTGTTTTCTAGCAGGTTTATTGTTTCTGTTTTAATGTTTAAGTCTTGAATCCATTGTGAATTTAGTTTTGTGCATGGTGAAAGAGATAGGACTAGTTTTAGTTTTTGGCAGGTTAAAGCCCAGTTTTTCCAGCACCATTTGTTAAAGAGGCTGTCTTTCCTCCACTGGGGATGTTTGGCTCCTTTGTCAAAGATAAGGTGGCTTAGTGTATCTGGGGTTGTGTCTGGATCTTCTAATCTATTCCACTGGTCCTCAGGTCTGTTACTTTGCCAGTACCATGCAGTTTTTATCATAGTGGTTTTATAGTAGAGTTTTAAGTTGGGGATTGAAATTCCCCATGCCATATTGTGGTTGCCTAGAATTGTTTTTGCTATTCTAGGTCTCTTGTGGTTCCAGATGAATTTTTTGGATGATTTTTTCTAGTTCCATGAAGTATAGCATTGGGAATTCAATTGGAATTGCATTGAATCTGTATAGTAGTTGGGGAGGTATAGTCATTTTGATGATGTTGGTTCTCCCTACCCAGGAACAAGGGATGTCTTTCCACTTTCTGATATCTTTTTCTATCTCATTTTTCAGAGTCCTATAGTTTTCAGAGTAGAGGTCTTTCACCTCCTTTGTTAGATTGATTCCTATATATTTCATTTTTCTGGGTGCTATTGGGAAAGGGATGGACTCTCCAATTTCTCTTTCAGTGAGCCTGTTGTTTGTTTAAACAAATGCTGTTGATTTTTCAGCATTGATCTTGTATCCAGCAACGCTACTAAATTTGGTAATTAAGTCTAGCAGTCTTTTGGTTGAGTTTTTAGGATCCTCTAGATAGAGTATCATATCATTGGCAAATAATGACAGTTTAACTTCTTCCTTTCCTATCTTTATTCCTTTTTTATATTTGTCTTACCTGATTGCTATGGCTAATGTTTCCAGTACTATATTGAATAAGAGTGGTGACAGCGGGCATCCTTGTCTCATTCCTGACCTTAGTGTAAAAGGTTCCAGCTTTTGCCCATTAAGTGTGATGCTGGCTGTTGGTTTCTTATAAATAGCTAGTATCAGATTGAGAAAAAGTTCATCTATTCTGATTCTCTGTAGGATTTTGATCATGAATGTGTGTTGGATTTTGTCAAATGCTTTTTCTGTATCTATTGAGATGAACATATGGTTTTTGTCCTTGAGTCTGTTAATATACTGTATTACATTGATTGATTTATGTATGTTGAACCAGCCTTGCATCCCTGGGATAAATCCGACTTGATCAGGGTGTATGATTTTCTTGGTAACTCTGTATTCTGTTTGCCAGTATTTTATTGAGGGTTTTTGCATCAATGTTCATTAGAGAGATTGGCCTGTAGTTTTCTTTTTTTGTGGGACCTTTCCCTGCCTTTGGAATCAAGGTGATGGTTGCTTCAAGGAATGATTTGGGGAGTACTGCATCACTTTCTACTTCATTAAAAAGATTGAGGAGCACAGGGGTTAATTCTTTAAAAGTATTAGAGAATTCAGCAGTGAAGCCATCAGGACTGGGGCTTTTCTTTGTTGATAGCTTTTCTATTACATTTTCAACTTCACAGATTGATATCAGGTTGTTTAGCATTATTATTTTTTTTGAGACAGGGTCTTGCTTTGTAGTTCAGGCTGGCTCTGAGCTCACTATGTAGCCTAGGCAAGCCTCAAACTCAGCAATCCTCCTGTTTCTGCCTCCTGAGTGCTGGGATTACAGGTGTGAGCCACCACGCTCAGCACTGTGGTATGTGGTATTGACTGTTGGTAGGCGTGACTCTCCACACCCAGCATTGTATGTGATTACTGGGGATCGAACTCAGGACCTTGCACTTATGAGGCAGGCTCCGGAACCACTGAGCTAACCCTCTGGCCCTGTTTAACATTATTATATCCTCTTCGTTCAGCTTTGGAAGTTCATATGTGTCTAGGAATCTATCCATTTCCTCTAGATTTTCCATCTTTTTTGAGTAGAAATTTGCAAAGTACGTGTTTATGATCCTTTGGACTTCCTCTGGATCTGTGCTGATTTCCCTATTTTCATTCCTTATAGCATGGATTTGAGCCTTTTCCTTCCTTTGTTTGATAATGTTGGCTAAGGGTCTGTCAATCTTACTTATCCTTTCAAAGAACCAACTCTTTGATTCATTGATTCTTTGTATTGTTCTTTTTGTCTCCATTGCATTAATTTCTGCTCCAATCCTAATAATTTACTCCCTGGTATAAGCTCTGGGTTTGTCTTGTTCCTCTTTTTCTAATTGCCTGAGGTTCATCATTAGATTATTTCATTTTGCTCTATTTTCCAAGTGTAGGCATTCATTGCTATGAATTTCCCTTATAGAAGTGCTTTCATTGTGTCCCATAAGTTCCAGTATGTTGTACTGGGGTTGTCATTTAGTTGTAGAAATGGTTTAATTTCTTCTTTAATTTCTTTTGTGGCCCTTTGGTTGGTCAACAGAATGTTGTTCAGTTTTCATGTGTTTGTGAGGATCGTGGAATTTCTTTTGCTATTCAGCTCTAGTTTCAGGGCACTATGGTCTGATAATATGCAGGGGATAATTTCGATTCCTTTGCATTTACTTAAACCCGTTCTGTGAACTAGAATGTGATCTATTTTGGAGAATGATCCATGAGCAGCTGAGAAGAAGGTATACTCTGGCTTTGTAGGGTGAAATATTCTATAGGCATTTATTAAGTCCATTTGCTCAAAAGTTTGATTTCGCTCAAGTATTTCCTTATTGATTCTTTGTCCAGTTGATCTGTCAATTTATGATAGTGGAGTATTGAAGCCCCTACTACTATTGTATTCGTGGTTATCTGGCTTTTCATGTCCACTAATATTTGTTTTATGTAGTTGGGTGCATTCGAGTTTGGTGCATAAATATTTATGATTGTTATTTCTTTCTCTTGCATCTTTCTTTGTATGAGAATATAGTGACCTTCTTTATCTCTTTTAATCAGTTTGAGTTTGAATTCTATTTTATGTGCAAACAAGATAGCCACACCTGCTTTTTTTTGCCATTTCCTATGGTGTGGAGGATTGTTTCCCAACCCTTTATTTTCAGTCTATGGGCTTCCTTCTGAATTAGGTGTGTTTCCTATATGCAGCAGATTGTAGGATCTTGCTTAACCCAATCTGCTAGTCTGTGTCTTTTAATTGGCCCATTGAGTCCATTGACATTAATGGTTATGTCTGATAAGGACATATTCAGAGCTGCCATGTTTCCCTATTCTTGGTTGTTTTTTCCCTTGCTTTTCCCGTTTTGTATTTAGTTTCTCGTGTGTCCCAGTGAGTTCATTCTCCTGGGTCTCGTGGGTATGGAATTTTCTGTGTTTTTTTTCCAAGATGTTCTTTAGAATGTTTTGGAGTGCAGGTTTCATATTTGTGAAGTTTTTCAGGTGTTCTTTATCATTGAAGTATCTTATTTTCCCATCTATTCTGAAAGATAGTTTTGCAGGATACAACAATCTAGGCTGGAGGTTGTTTTCCTGCAATACTTGAAATACTTCCCTCCAGGCTGTCCTTGTGTTGAATGTTTGTGTTGAAAAGTTTGCTGTGATCCTACTGGGCTTCTCTTTGTACATGATTTTCTTCTTTTCTCTCACTACTTTCAGTTTTTCATTCTTGTGTTTTGTATCTGGAACCTTGATAATTACATGTCTAGGTGTAGATATTTTTATGTCACAGCCTTTTGAAGTTCTATAGGCCTCTTTTATCTACATGTGCATTTCTTTTCCTGTGAAGTTTTCTGCCATTATCTCTGAAAACAGTTTTTTTAATGTCTTTTACATTGTGTCCTTCTTCCTCAGTGACTCCAATCAGTTTTTTTTTTTAATTGAATTCTTTTTTCTTTTGTTTTTTTTTCTTTTTGGAGACAGGGTCTCACTTTGTAGTTCAGGCTGGCCCTGAGCTCACTATGGTGACCAGGTAAGCTGCCGCGAACTCAGCAATCCTCCAGTCTCTGCCTCCTGAGTGGTGGGATTACAGGCGTGAGCCACCATGTCCGGCATTGCTAATTGAATTCTTTATTGGTACAATTTATATACATCTCAAAACCACGTATAACATTGGGAAATTTGTACCAGTATATGACACACAAGTTAATTCTCATTTTTACCCATATCCCTACCCACCCACACCTCCTCACCCCCTTCATACATGCTTTTATTTTCTTTCTGTATCATATTTATTTCTTCCCCTCAACACATTCACACACCAAGTTTCCTATAGATATTTTCTACTCTATAAAAGCTGTCATTCTTTCTAGAACTCATTTGCATCTACAGGTGTTCATGCCAAAGAGAAGATCTGGAAATTTGTCTATCTGTGATCTATTAATTTGACTAATTAGTATATCCTCCAGGTGTCTCCATTTGCACCTAAATGGATCGATCTTGTCATTCTTTATGGCAGAATAATACTCCATTTTATAAAAAAGCCACATCTTCTTTATCCACTCTCCAGTTGATGGACATTTGGGTTATTTTCAAGATTGAGCTATCACAAACTGAGCTGCTACGAACAAGGGTGTACATCTCTCTTTCCAATGTGATTTTTAAAAATTCTTTTGGGTATATTCCTAGCAGGGGGATAGCCAGGTCAAATGGGACCCCTAGTCCTAGTTTTCTGAGAAATCACACGGATCTCCACAATGGTTGCACAAGTCTGCCATCCCACCAACAGTGGAGAAGGGCTCCTTTCTCCCCACAGCCATGCCAGCATTTATTGTTGGTTGACTTTGTGATCGTGGACATTCTTTGTGGAGAGAGATGAAATCTGTGTTGTTTTCATTTGCATCTCTCAAATGACCAGTGATGCTGAACATTTCTTCATATGTTTCTTGGCTGATTTGACTTCTCTGAGAAGTGTCTGTTCATTTCAGATGCCCATTTTTTTTTTTTTTTTTTTTTTTTTTTTTTTTTTTTTTTTTTTTTTTTTTTTTT